>MU089938.1:0-61810 GCA_014858505.1 Corymbia citriodora subsp. variegata
AGGGAGTAGTTTTATGAAGTAGTTTACCTTAAAGGTTGTAATTTATTCAGAAAATACTTCTTTTTCCCTTATGGGTCACTAATTTTCATTGTCATGAGAAAACTGAATGGGTGCTAAAATCATTACTGTAATTCCTCTTATTGCTAGTAAATTGCAAACTAAATTTAATCGTAATAACATCCCTTGTTATATTGTAAATAACGAGTAAAGTTCATTATTAGTTATTTGGGCTCGTAAAATACCTTTTTGTATTGTAAATTATCTTTCGTTTATCAAAGATTTTGTAAATGCAAATATTATCCTAAAGATTTTTAATTACTTTGCTCGTAAATTTCCTTGAGCAACTGTTCCTGTTCTGGCACATAAATTTCATGTCTGTCCTTTGTAATTGTCAATTCTATCGTTGTGAATCTATGCATCAGGTTTCAACTCCATGCTTGGAGTCCTTGATGATGACTGGGCTTCCCAAGATGAAATATTTATGGAGCGATAAATTTCCATCGGAGCTGAGCAGTCTTCGATCTCTCGCTGTATCGGAGTACAAATCTCTCTCACGGGTTATCAACTCTGTGTCGCTGGTTAACCTACACAAGTTACAGACTTTAACTATAACGTTTTGCGTTTCGGTAAAAGAAATTTTTTACCTTGATGGACCAAGTGCTAGTGGAAATGTTGAGACTCTCTCTGAGCTTATCACCTTAAAATTAGGGGTTTTGCCGAGCATGAGACGCATATGGAGCAAGAATCCTTCCGGGACAGTACAATTCCACAATTTAAAGCAGTTACTGTTAACTAGCTGTAACAACCTCCAGTTTATGTTTTTCCCATCCATGGTTAAATCTCTTGCAAAATTGAGAGTTTTAACAGTATGGAATTGTAAGAAGATGGAGGCGATCATTATGGAGGAAGAAGGGCTGGGAATGGAAACATCAGAAATTCTGGCATTCCCTATGTTGACCAATTTGAACTTAAAAAATTTGGAAAGCTTCTTGTGCTTCTCTCGCAAAAATTGTAAGACTGATTTTTTGTTTTCACCACTAAAGATCTTATAGATAAATTTGTCGCTGCAATATAAATGATGACGTTCTTTTTGTTTAATAAAAACTGCTTATAGGTTCACAAGACATTCGGAGTCAGGAGCACTTGAAGTCACATTTCATTACTCTCTTCAATCGAGAGGTACGTAATTTACATCATGTCAAGATATTAATATAACATATATCTATCGGAGTAAAATTCTTGGCACGATCGTTATATGTCATGGTATTTTGGAAGTTTAGGTTGGGTGCATTTCAAGCTGCCACATGGCGCTTCAAACAACTAACAAGTTTCAATTCACACTAATCCCATGAAACGAAGAGTTGGATCCATCACATCAAATTATTAAAAATTAATAAAGAAATATATAGGCTTATAAATAATTATTCATAAACGGTTCCTCCTCCTCCTCCTCCTTCTTTCTGACATAAATCAAGGAATAAGTTACATAGTCTTGGTCCATAACTGAGTGCAAACTTGATTATCAAAATTTACTTAAAAATTACTCGTATAACATTTGGTTTTAATTTTATTAATTGATTCTCGTAATCAAGTTTTTCTCTCATTTATGAACAACTTCATGTGAGTCATTCCTTTATTATTGTCAAAATCATTCTTTTAAAAAAAAATTGTGAAAAATTAAAATGAAACGATTATCAAGCAAATGCTTGGAGACCATAGGAAAATCTCAATCCAGAGTTTAAAGCATTATGCCAAGATTCAGTCGAGACTCAAGCGTGTGAAATAATAATCGATACATAGTAGGCTGTAACATTCATTATATGAATATTTAATGATTTTGTTCAATAAACCTTTATAACCTATAAATCTGACTTAGAGAACCATCTTCGGCACTATGTAATTAAAATCTTCTGCTTATGAAGCTGGTGATATAGATCATACAACAATTACTAGCATATTGAAATTGAGGGGAATTATTTATAGTAGACTAAACTACTAAACTAGTGGGTGGGAATGTATTTGTTTTGGATTTAGATGAAAAAATTTCCACCTACTAAATTGGTTATTGATAGTAATTTACTAATATTGGAGAGAAGTTAGTGAACTAAGGATAAATAATTATCCAATTAAGGAAAACACATAGCTACTTTGTATAGCAAAAATTGCCTTCGAGTTAACTAGACAAGATTGCCCTTATAAAGCGGCACAATTACCATTGAAGTTATAGGTGGGCCCCACTCATGAAGTATGTTAGTTTTCTAGTTAGTAAGGAGTGGGAAGGGAATTGCAAAGGTGGGGACGTTAGTGTCATTGATGTAGGACTTAACTTCCATACTTTGTAAAGAAATAGAGCAAACGTTAGTGAGAATAGGGAGTTAGAGATAGGACAGAAAAAGAAGAGCAGAAATTTTAATTAGAAAAAAAGAGTGGAAATTTAAGTAATGGGCCCACAAGGTAGTCTATCTAAGCATTGCCATTTCAACCCCAACTTTTCTTCCCATGCTTTGAGCTTCAATGAAGAGAGCTTGCTTTCAAAGACAATGGAGGAACTAGATTGGGAAGATTTGCAAAGAGGCTTTGCGGTTAGTAACTTTCTAGGGTTCTAACTCTACATTAAAGAAATTGCTCTGGCCTTGATACTTTTTTGGGTGTGCAGAAACTAGATCCGCAAAGATCTATAGGATTATATTGAAATGTCTCTTTAACTGTAGTTAATTGGGATAGGCTTCAAGAGCTTATGGACTTTAAATGAACATTGAGGGAATTGAATAAGGTGAGGAAAAAGAAGTTCACAGTTTATTATTTCTCAAGGAAATTTGAAATTTTTAGGACTTTCAAAGTTAGGAGAACTTGAGGTAGCGTATTGTTTTTTAAGATAGGTTACTATCATTGACATGGACTCAAGGGAAATTTCCAATTGTTGCGGATAATTACTAAACGCAATCTCCATCCGTTATGAAAATTTGAGTTGACGTTGGCATTCTCACATTATAATCTGTATAGCTAACCCAAAGGATATGCAATAAAGGAAAGTACTAAATATATGGAGATGCAGTTGAAAATTGGAGGACTTTAGACAAATTATGGTTGGTGGTGCAGTTGCTAATAATTGATATTGTGAGTTACGACCTATTGACAAAACTAACAACATTTGTTGTGTATTTAGGGCATGAATGATAACCATTTTGATTAGAAATTGATTTCTAGAATAGAAATAGATCTTTCTATTTCTATATGGATGAGTTTCTGAGCATAAATATATGTTTAATAACAACACAATTTTTGTTTCCGGAATATAAATTTGTTTGATAACGATACCAAATTTCTCCTTGCCTGGTAACGGCATACAGTGGCAAGTGGCAACATCAGGTGGGTTGCTGGCTAATAGTGTAACAAGTGATAAAAATAATTTTTATTTCTCATTTCTATTCTAGAAATAGAAAATTGGAAAATTTTTACTTCTCATTTGTATTTCAATTTTGCATTTTTGGACTAAAAATTTATTCTAGAAATAAGAAAATGAAATTACATTACCAAATAAATTTTTATTCTAAAAATAAATATAGAACAAAAAAAATTAGGAAAGAAATTAGAGTAGTTACCATGCGTCACCAATAGTAATTGCATTCACACGTCATCTTGTTTTTCTATTTTTTGGGCCTCCTCTCTCTCTCTCTTACTAAAAGTCGCTTGGCATCACTGGAGGACCCGCATCCTCTCTCACCACGCGCTGAAGGGTTGAGCATCACATCTGCTTGCCCCTCGCGTTGCCACGCTTACCCGCCACCATCACCGCCATTACCGGCCACCATTCACCTCCGTTGACGTCGTCACCAACAGCTAATGGATGTAACCCTCGTGCTTGGTCATCTCCCTTGCGAACGCGGTACAAATTCTGTTTACATCTGTTTCTCTTCCGGAGGTTGTTTCCTCGGCGAGAGAGAGAGAGAGAGAGAGAGAGAGAGAGAGAGAGAGAGAGAGAGAGTGAGTGTTAGGTAAAAAGAAAAAAGAAAAAAACAAAGAGAAAACAAGGGCCACACGTTTGACAATTCATGCGACTTGTAGATAACGGGTGTAAAGAACGTAGCAGATGATCCATGCCCGCACAGAGAGAGAGAGAGAGAGAGAGAGAGAGAGAGAGAGAGAGAGGGGTAAAAAGAAAAAACATAAAGAGAAAGCAAGGGCCCCATGTTTGAACATTCATGCGAGTTGCAGATAATGGGTGTAAAGAACGTCGCAGATGATCCATGTCCAGGAGAGTTAATATGAGAGGAAGTACGTATATTATAATAAACTAGCAATTACTACCTTATGTCACTGGGTAAAAATTACAGTATTTTATTGGACATTATGGATATAAATATAACATGTCTTGTATAAACTAATTAGGTCTAGATAAGCGCAAGGGGTGGCCAGGCGTTAGGAGGAAATTACTTGCATTAATTAAATTTTTATAACTATTAGAGTTGGCCACCCTCTCTATATGAAAAGGGGGACGTGGGGGTTTCAAATCTCCACTTTCTTGAGAGATTGTGATAGGGACAGTTTAACTTTAAATATAAGTTTTGTCTCTCATGTCTTATAAAAAAGCAAGGTAAAAATCTAAGTATGAAAGAGTAGGAGTAGAGTAGGATCAACAAAAAAAAAATCAAACTTTTATCATAGCAATTCTCCCTTGTGAAGCAGTAAATTACTCTTCAAAATTGCTAAATTTCCTTAAATAGGTAGCAAATTGAATATTCTTTCCGTAATTGAAGTCTTATAGCACAGTAATTTACTTATACAAATTTTGATCTGTGCACAGTAATTTACTTTGCATGATTGCTATCTCGCCTTGTTGAGATAGTCAATCACGGATTGCAATCAGTAATTTCCTTTTGATATAAATTCCCTATGTCTTCCGTAGTTACCGTCATTCTACAGCTTCTTAATCCCTTTCATGGTAGTAATCTCCACTTGTGAGAAAGTAAATTACTTTCTAGCAATCATCCTATAAAATGAGTTATGCATCTTCAAATTAATAACATAACCTAAGAGAGTATTTTAATGAAGTAGTGTACCTTATAGGAAGTAATTTATTCTGAAAGTACTTCTTTTTGCTTGATGGGTCACTAATTTTTGTTTTCATCAGTAAACTGAATGGTGCTAATTCATGACTATAATTTCTCTTATTGCTGGTAAATATTTAGTCATAATAATATCCCTTGTTATGTAGTAAATGACAAGAAACGCTCATTAGTTGTCTTTAAAGCTTGTAACATGCCTTTTTGGATTGTAAATTAGCTTTCCTTTATCAAAGATTTTTGTGAATGCAAAATTATCCTATAGGCTGTCAATTACTTTGCTCGTAAATTTCCTTCGGCAACCATTCCTGTTATGGAATGTAAATTTCCTGTCTGTCTTTTCTCATTGTAAATGCCATCGTTAATGGCTCTGTGCGTCAGGTTTCCATTCCATCCTTGGTGTCCTTAACGATGTGTGGACTTCCCAAGCTGAAATATTTATGGAGCAATGAATTTCCATTGGGGCCGAAAAATCTTCAATCTCTGGCGGTAATGGAGTGCGGATCTTTCTCAAAGGTTATCGACTTTGTGTCGCTGGAAAAACTACACAAGTTACACACTTTAACCATCAAAGATTGCGTTTTGGTGCAAGAAATTTTCGACCTTGACAGATCAAGTGTCAATGAAAATGTTGAGACTCTCTCTGAGCTAATCAACATGGAATTAAAGAGATTGCCAAGCTTGAGACTCATATGGAACAAGAATCCTTGTGGAATAGTACGATTCCATAATTTAATGAAGCTTGAGGTGTCTAATTGTGACAACCTCCGATTTATGTTCTTCCCATCCATGGTTAAATCTCTCGCAAAACTAAGAGTTCTAAGGGTATGGGATTGCAAGAAGATGGAGGCGATCATTATCGAGGAAGAAGGGTCGGGAATGGTAACATCAGAAACTATGGCATTTCCTATGTTAACCAATTTATACTTAAAGAATTTGGGAAGCTTCTTGTGCTTCTCTTGTGGAAAGTGTAAGATTGATTTTTTTTTTTTCATCACTGAAGATCTTGTAGATAGATTCATCTCTGCAATACATATGGTGACATTCTTTTTGTTTAATGAAAACTGCTAATAGGTTCACAAGGAGTTCGGAGTCAAGACAATATCAAATCACACTTCACTGCTCTCTTCAATCGAGAGGTATGTAATTAACATTATGTGAAGATATTAATTTAACAAAAATCTGTTGGAGTAAAATACTTGGCATGATTATTATGTCATAGTATTTTGGAAGTTTAGGTTGTGTGCATTTCATGTTGCCACATGGCACGACAAACAACTAGCAATTTTCAATCCACACCAATCCCATGAAAGGAAGAGCTGTATCAATGACATCGAATTATTAAAAATTAATAAAGACACATATAGGCGTATAAATAATTATTTTGTCCACCTAAGTAAATAATTAACTTTTAGAATTAAATAGTTATGCCGGAGACAACATAGCCAATATGAAAAGTGACTAAATTACTCACACTTGGGTTAAAATTGATCACATTCCACACAATTGCTGCACCCTAAAATTTAAAGGTAGGATTAATTGAATCTAATGATTTTCACAAACTTCCCAAACTGTTATTTCTTCTTCTTTTGTGAAGTTAAGTTTGATTCTGACATAAATCAAGGGTTACGTTACATAGTCTTGGTCCATAATTGAGTGCAAACTTGATTATCAAAATTTACTTAAAAATTTCTCATGAATTTTATGTCAAGCGGTGAAAATTTGTTTTCATTTTTCCTAATATTCTCGTAATCAAGTTTTTTGCTCAGATATGAACAACTTCACATGCTTTATTCCTTTATTATGGTCAAAATCATGCATTTAATTTGGCCAAGAATAAATCAAAAGACTTTTAGGCGAATGCTTTGAGCCCATGACAAGATGCCAACCCACAATTTGAAGCATTATGCTAAGATGTAGTCGAATTTCAAGTGCATGAAATGGCAATCAAGATATAATAGACCGTAAAATTCATAATAAGAATGATTAATGATTTTATGTAATAGAACTTTAAATCACCTGGAAATCCGACTTAGAGAATTGTCTCAGGCACTGTGTAGTTAATTGCTTAACTAGCTTCGGTTATAACATTTAATAGGAGATGAAAATCATGCAAGTGCAAATTGACAGGAGCAATTAAAGGCGAAAAGGCCTTGTTATTTGTTTGTATCAATGAAAACGATGTTACGTGTCGATGTAGACAAATTTTATGTTCACATCTGCACTTTTACGGGACCAGTCCCGTATCCAACACCATCTGTTGGATTTAAAGCAAAAGGTTTCCACCTATTGAATTGGTTATTTATAATAATTTACTCAGTCCCGTATCTAATTAAGGAAAGCATAAACCTATTTTGTGCGGCAAAAATTGCTTTGAGTAGAGCCTTTTTGACTAGACAAGTTTGCCCTTTTATAATTGCATGATTATCATTGAATCTTATGGTGGGGCCCAAGGGAAATGCAATACATTAGCTTCTCCATCAACAATGATTCATGGAAATCACTGAGGCTTGTCCAATGACCACTCTTCCTACTTGGAAAGGGAAAGTAGGAGGTTTGAATCTCTATTTTTTTGAGGGATTGAGCTGAGATATCTAGCTTCAAATATAAGTTTCAACTTCCAAATCCTACAAAGAGGCAAGGTAAAAGTTAGACAATAAGTTGAGAATTATAGTAGAATAGACAAAAGAAATAATGAGTCATGGAAATTTAATTGTTGGTTCCCACAACAAAGCATGTCTGAGTATCAACCCCGACATTTTCTTCTTACCATGCTTTGAGCTTTCAAAGACAACAGAGTAACTAGATTGGGAAAATTGGCGTGGAGGCTGAGGTTTTTTAACTTTCAAAGCATCTACAGGAAAGCAAATGAAATAAAAAATAAAAAAATAAAAGAAAGTGAGCGGAAAGGTTCAAAAGGCTGGAGATGAAGGGCCTTTGAGACGCCCATTTACAATATCTCTTATTTTGAGAAGCTCATTTGACTTTATATATAAATATATAGATACACACATACAAATTGGGCAACAATTTGTTAATCGCACTCTTACTCTCTGATTAATCATCAGCTAAAGCCCCAATTCTTTCTTAATTGCATCAGCAAAAGGAGTTGACCCCGATCCATGGCCAAATTGGACAACATCTCTAGGGTTCGGGGCTTTGAAAATCACCCCTTTTAAGTTTTACATTAATTGCTTGACTATTTTTATGAAACTCTTGTTATATAAATAAGCCACTTTAGTCCGGGTCATTTGACTTCTCGTATGGACGGTGGAAGTTAAATTTGTCCAAAATGAAACATGAAAATACTTTTAGTAGAATCAAAAGGAAAATTGCCAATATGGACAAAAATCAACCCCGATAACTTCATTGAAATTGCAATGTTATCATAAAGAAACAACACAACCAAGAGCGCTCAACCATATTCAGTATGCCAAAGTTTAGGAATGTCTCCTTTTTGTCCACAAATATTTCTTATTGCATTTTCAACTATCCTTCATGAATAGGATGACTCCACAGATCGTGATTGTTAGGAGGACTACTGCTTCTTCCATGCATTTCTTTGTACCTTGTAATTGCACTCAAAGTTCTAAAACTTGTTATAAAAGTACAATCGAATTTTAAAACTTTCAAAAAGTACAATCAACTAAAAGATTTGATTGGACCAATTTGATAAGTCTTAGGATTGATTGCACTTTTTGATAGATCTAAGACCCAATTTCACTTTTGTGATAAGCTTTAGGGTTTAACTGTGTAATTTGAAAATTTTAGGACTTAATTGTACTTTAATAACTTACTTGTTCAACCTTTTCTTGATGGGCTTCTAGATTCCTTTTATGAATTCTTCCCCATTCTTACTCAATTTTGTAATTTCCTAGAAGATTCATATTAGTAATTTAAATAACCCTCTCTAAGTGATGTAACAATTGCAATACATAGTGTGATTTGGTTATTTATGTGAAATGAACCACGTTGAAGAGAGGGAAAGATGCAATTCAGATTTAGAATCTATAAGAGACCAATCTGATTGTATGATAGTCATATAAGGCTATCCAAATTACTATTTTGCCCATTGTAAAATATATATGGTTAGTTTTCATTAAACACTAGTTATGCATATTATTTAAACATTTTGGGCCAAATATGCTGAGAGATAAATAATGGTACGAATGATAACCATTCTATTCTAAAAATTAATTTATGGCTAGAAATAGATTTTTTTTTGTTCCCTGGATGAGCTTCTGAACAAAAATGCGGGTTTGATAATGACACAAAATTTCTCCCTCTTAAGTGGCAGCCAGGAATGACAACCGGCGGCAAGTGGGCGGCTAGCTAGTAGGGAGTGCGAACGATGAAAAGTATTTTTATTTCTCATTTCTATTCAAGAAATGGAGAAGTAGAAAGTTTGTATTTTTCATTTTTGTTCCAAATCTATTTTTATACTAAAAAGTTGTTCAATAAAATGTGTTACTAAATGGATTTCTTTTCAAGTCTAACAGAAGAATAGTTCCAACCAAAAATAGAATGGTTATCTTGTACGCCCTTGAAGCTATACTTGCTTACCCATTTCAGAAGGAGAAATTATTCGGATGGAATTTTTTTACTCCTTTTTTTTTGTTCTTTTTGTTTTCCTTTTGTGCAAATTAATAATCCCCCTCTTGTTGTTGCACTCATCTACATTTACATCTTGGAACTTCATTAATTCAAAATTTAACTGAATCACCATTTCCGAGAGTGAATTTCGCAGGTTGCTTTTCCTAGCCTGGAGACATTAGAAATCTTTGCAATAGGCATCATTGAGATGATATGGGACAATACAGTATATTTTCAACATTTGAAGACCCTCAATGTGTCATTTTGTGATGGGTTATCACATATTTTCACACCAACGATAGCCAGAAATTTGATGGAGCTCACAAAGTTGACAATAACTTATTGTAAAATGTTGACGGAAGTCATCATTGACGAGGGAGGGGAAGAAAGGCATGTTGTGGCTTTCAAACAATTGACATATATGGAGCTTGATGGGTTGCCAGGGTTGAGATGTTTTAGTTCAGGTGGATACACTTTGATGTTCCCTCTCTTGGAGGATGTCATTGTGAATGAATGTCTCAACATGAAGTTATTCTCTAAGGGACCAATAGAGGCACCAAAGCTAGACAAAGTACAAGTAACTACCTTACCAAAAAAAGTACAAGTAACTAAACATAAAGTGAGGTTTTGGAAGGAAGACCTCAACATCACCATCCAAAATATGTTTGAAGAAATGGTATGCATCAGTCACCAAATTATGTGTAATTGGATTGTTTTGATCACCAGCAACGTAATTGCTTATTGCTGACTAGAATTTTTACATTTATTGATGCATTTTCTAACAGGCTACGATTGCTAGACTAAGGAAAATGCGGCTATCGGAGTTCCCTAACCTCACTGGAAAATGGCATAGCGGACTTAACCCCATAGAGTCATCGTGGTGGTTAGAATCATTGATGGTGGATAAATGTCCATCATTTATTAACGCAATTCCATCTAGATTGATGCTTGTTTTAAACAATATGCACACACTGCATGTTCGCAATTGTGAGTTGCTAGAAGAAATATTTGATCTTGAAGGGATAGAGGATGTGGAAAGGTCTCGGGTGTTGCCTTCCAGGAGTGTGACTTTGGACTTGGTCAATCTACCAAAGTTGAGGCGACTATGGAACAAAGATCTTCAAGATGCGCTGCCCTATAATTTTCTAATCAATCTAACCCTTTATAAATGTAGCAATTTGAGACATGCTTTCTCTCCGTGCATGGCTTGCTTCCTTGGCAATATTGAAAGGATGGAAATTAAGGATTGTGATCATATGGAAGGAGTGTTTGCAGAGGAAGAAGGGCAGGGAAGCGCATGGGAGAGAATTACATTCCAAAGTCTATGGTGGATGAAGCTAGAATGCTTGCCCAATTTCACTAGTTTCTTCTCGGGAAAGAATCATACATTGATATGTCCTGTATTAATAGATCTAAGCATTGCCCACTGCCCCAAGATGAGAAGTCTAACTTGGCAATCTTCAATGGAGATTGTCCAAGGTACCCCTTCACTTTTCACACCACAGGTCAGTCTTTTAAGCAAATGCATCTTTGACATTTCATTTGGAACTTATTCTTGCAGGTTATGTGCCACATGTGATCATTGATAGATATGTACATATTCAAAATAATCTAATTATTAGTAAATTTCTGATAGCTAGAAGAATTCCCTTACTTTGTTCGGATTTATGTACATAATCATTTAATATTTAGTACAAAGACACAAAAAAAATTTATCCTCAATAAGTATAACTATAATTTGTACATCTCCATATTTTTTTAGGAGTGTTACTTTTGTGTCAGCTCTAGGCAGTACTTCAGAAGTAATTCGCAAGGTTCTTAAAAAAGTAGTCACAATAACCTTATAAAAACATTTATCCACAAATGCACTTTCAAATATCTTTTTTCAGGCTATAAGAGATTGTAGTTAAGTGTCAACACCCACTTTGGGAAGGAAATAGACTGAAACATAGTGCACACAATTGGAGAGAGAGTGGCCTTTTTAATTGGAATGATCGGCAAACCTGAAAGTCCAAAATTTTGAGGAGAAGGCGTTTTCTTTATAATCAATGTAACTATTGATTATAAATTAAAGCAAGATGCCATTTTAATATTTAATCATTATTTTATTGACTCGACAGAATTTAAGAGAGGTTGCCGTCAAAGTAGAATCATAAGGAACATACAAGTGCACACCATCGTCTAATTTTTTGAAAGATAAAAATCAATTTTCAATTATATTTTGATTGAATTCAGTGAACACAAGCTAACAACTTTACCAAATTTTAATACACATCACTTCTTAAAAGGCAATTAATTACCAACTGATCATGCCACTCTTTCAACCGCCCCCGCCCCCTTTCTTTTTGGACTTTTTTGTTACGGATTCTATGTTTCAATTAGTGCTTTCTTTTCTGATGGCGAGAATGCTTGTGTTTTTCCTCATTTAATGTTTTTACCAAATTCTTTGTTGTTATTTGTGAGTTGAACGTTTCATCAAACGAGTATCCACACATGTACATAATCGTTAATCAAAAGAGTTATAACTAATTTTATATATATACTTCTAATGTTATTTATTAGTCGGGAGAATGGCACTAAAAGTCCCAAAAGTTGTGTACGATACTTACTTTAGTACCAATTTTTTTTTTCGGATCACTTAAGTGCCACTTCTAAAAAAAAAAATCACTTAAGTGCTAACTTCAATCTAAGTCGTCGACAATTCAACATGGCTCATCGATATGTCTTGTCAGCATATAATCTCTAAACGACGTCATATAGTAGGCTAAAAAGTGATGACTTCAATGCCAGTCATTGTTAAACAATGATCATTTCAATGCCAGTCATTGTTAAAAAGTAATTATTTCAATGCCAATCTTAATGAAAAAATTATCACTCTAGTGTAATAAAAAAAAGACACCTAAAATAAAAATTTTAATTATAAAAAATATGTAATTTCTTTGGTCGGAATTTTTCATCGAAGGCACTTAAGTGGTCATTTTTCTCTAATTTGGCTCTTAAGTGAGGGGACAAAAACTTTTAATACTAAAGTGAGTGTCATACGTAACTTTCAGTAATTCTAGTTTCCTTTCCCTATATTTATCATACATGAGCTGTCTTGTAAGAATAGGTGTCCCCAACATTGTTAGAATATTTTCCAAAAGTCATCGTAATACTCAATCTAGATTACTAATAGATTTAGAAAAGTATGAAAACGGTAATATGATTTTTTCAGCACGATTAGCTGTAATAGAGTTAATTAAATTTATTTGTCAAATATAAGCTATCATGTAATAATAGCTATCCCGACATCGTTGAAGTATTTGAAAAACACTTCAGAATTCTCGGTTTTAATTATTAATAGATTTAGGGAAGTGTCGAATGGTCATTCCGTTTTTGGATAGTGACAAGTAATAGCTTTTATTTTATCGTAATCAAATAAAAAAAATTGCCAATTCTCGCCTCTCAGTAGACAAGTCGTAAGAGGTCATAACACGGTTGATTTTCTCAACACAAAAATAATGTTGTCATAGGGACCATCTGATTGAGGCAGATATTTTGGTGGACCGTTCGATACTTGTATGCGAAACTTGTCAATTTCGATGGTTTGTGGACTTGAGGTAGTGCGGGAATATGCATTTGGTAATTGTGGCGTGGTTTTAGCATGTCATAATTTCATTAGTTTCATCTTAACTAAATAAAAATTTCATGGGGCTCTTAAATAAACAATTGTTGTCATGTGAAATTTAGGAAATTGCAAACGTATTCGTTTGGTATTTGAGGTCGTAATAGAGTTCTCTATCTCATAACTCGCTAAAAAAATGGTCTACTATCTTTTTTATGCATGAGTATTAGCCAGTGGCAGGGATAATAAGGTAGTGATATTGCCACACCGCGTTTTATGCTTGTTGCGATGCAATGTACTCAACCCTAAGCATCAGTTAACTAAAACGAAAGGATAAATTGGCCCCTCCCTAGTTCTATTACTAACAAGCTCTTAAATTCTCATGATTTGTGAGGGCTAGAGAAGTTCAGAAATTCCTTCTATGAGGTGATAACTCAATGTTTTCACATTCATTGTGTCATGCAGGTACAATTTCCTTTCCTCAAGTCAATGTTTCTCTCCCACATGGACAATTTAAGAAAACTATGGACCAATAATCCTCCAGAAACTCCCACTTGTAAAACTTTAAGGAAAGTGGAGGTTCAAAACTGTAAAAACCTTGAAAATCTATTTCCGCATTGGTTGGCTACAAGTCTAAATGAACTTCACGAACTTCTAGTGGAGTCTTGTGGGCTCGAGGAAATAGTTGCGAGTGGAAATGATGCTCCACACTCCACTACTGCTCAAGTTCTTTTCCCGAAACTGACCTCTTTGGTGTTACATGATATGCCACGACTCAAAAGCTTCTGCCCTAATTTTCCCACTTTGAACTGGCCATCCTTGCAAGAATCACAAGTGACTCATTGTGATAGACTAAACATGTTGTCCATTTCTGCACCCATAAACAAGTGGACTCAAAAAGAACATGAACGGGACCTTTTAGACCAAGAAGAACACTCTTCATTTGAGAGGGTATGACTCCAGTGGCTCTTCTTCAATTTCTATCTATAATGCATTCTCTAATCTCATGTCCATCACATAGTCATGTATTGCCTATCGGTTTGTCGACAACATAAGATTTTTTTTTTAACATCTTTAGTATACTTTTTGTTTGTGATCCCTATTAAATATTCCATCACCTATAAATTACAAAAAAAGTTACATACTATTGTTGACAACATACGATATTCCTAATCTAATCTAATTGAGTAATGTATCATGATGCTCCTTGAAGAAGTCAATAAGGACTCGACATGTGGGCCTCTCCATTGTTGACATGTGTAACCATTCAACTTTTATTTTCTTTTGTATCTTCTACAAGCTCTTTTTTTGGTTGAATATCTTCTACAAACTCTAAAAACATAAATTTAAGCAATTTTCTTTTCCTTTTTAAAAAAGAAAATGAAAAATACCACAAAAAATCTCAAATTATGCCACTTGGGACAATTTTATACTGAATTTTTTTTCGTGCTATCAAAAACCCCAAACTATGCCACTTTTGACAATTTTACCCTGAAAAAATTTTCATGCCACCAAAAATCCCAAACTATGCCACTTTGGACAATTTTACCCTAAACTTTTTTTCATGCCACCAAAATTTACTCTAAACTTTTTCTTGTACTACAAAAAATCCCAAACTATACCATCTAGGACACATTTACCTCAAACTCTTTAACTAAATGGCATTTTCGTCTTTTTCTTCTTCTTTTTTATTTTCTCCCTCTTCTCTCTACCATGGCCGGCAAAGGCCGCCCTCGTCGGCGGTAGAGTTAGGCGAGGGTGGCCCTCGCCAGGGAGGGTCGTCCTTGCTCAAGTGAGGGCTGCCCTTGTCGAATCTGGCAGGGGTGGGCCTCACCCAACTCAAGGGTAGCCCTTGCCTGAGCGGGGGCAACCCTCCCCAGCGAGGGCTACCCTCATGTGACTCCACCACTGATGAGGGCCACCCAAGCCTAACTCCGCCGCCAACTAGGGCAGCCCTCACCGACTTCCCTCTACCGGCCATGGCAAAGAGAAGAGGGAGAAAAGGAAAAAAAAAAAAAAGAAAAAAAGAAAAAAAGATGAACATGCCCTCCAGTTAAAGAGTTTGGGGTAAATGTGTCCCAAGTGGCATAGTTTGAGGTCTTTTTGTGGCACAAGAAAAAGTTCAAGGTAAAATTGTCCTAACTGACACAGTTTGGGGTTTTTGGTAGCACAAAAAAAAGTTTAGAGTAAAATTGTCTTAAGTGGCATAGTTTGATGCTTTTGATGGCACAAAAAAAAAATTCTTGGTAAAAAAAAGTTTGGGATTTTTGGTGGTATTTTCAAAAAAAAACTGGAAACTTAATTCACAATATTCTAACTTTTTCTTTCACCACCCATTATATCTCATGTCCACTGCATAAGCATGTCACATGATGATACCATGAAAAATCTGAAACCCCTTACTTGTCAATTTGTAAACAGCATAGATATTTCTAATATCTTAAGCACATTTTTTTCATTTTGGAGACTCCTATATATTTTAGTAAGACTATGAGTGGATCTTGTTACACAAAATTCTAAAGAATTATATTTTTCGCTGAGAACATAAAATCTTTCTAACAAAAGTTGAATTTGGTGAGCTAGGTGGTTTTGAATCTAGATTCACTCTACCAACCTAACAGTACTAATCTCTACTTAAAAATTTCTCTTCGAATCTTCAATATGGATGGTTGTAGTGGAGCATTCGATCATAGCTGTATTTTGTAGCATAATTTTACAAGCTTGAGACTTGTATGCAGGGCTCTTAAGATCTAATGAATCATAAGAAGATGGCCATTGTGTGCATCATTGAACTTAAATATACCTCTAAAACACATGATTTATTACCAAACCTTTGTTGAATTTACTTCTCTTGTTGTATTGACCATTTGACAGGATTTTCCCAACTTGGAGAGACTTTTATTAGTTAATAAGGATATTGAGATGATACAAGATGGAAAATTTCCTGACGACATCTTTAGCAAGCCAAAAGCACTAACATTAGCATGCTTTCATGATGAAAAGGCCATCTTTCCTCTCAAATTGGTCCTTGAGAGATTTCAGAATCTAAAAAGCCTTGAGGTCTTCTGTAGTTCGTTCGAAGATATATTCCCTGACAAAGGGCTTGTCAACGAGGGAAAACATATGGAGCTTGAAAATTTAAGAGAACTCAAGTTAAGCAAGCTACACAACCTAAAGTGTGTGTGGAGAGAAGACTATTTAGCGGCAAAAATTTTTCAAGGTATCGAAACATATGAGTTTTGCGATTGTCCTGGTTTGACAACATTATTTCCAACCCCGACATACTTCAAGAATTTGACGAAGTTAGTGGTGAAGAATTCCTCTAGATTGGTGCATTTAGTGACATTTTCAGAGGCCACAAATTTAGTACATCTGATTGACATGACTATAATTGGATGTGAAAGAATGAATGATGTAGTAGTAAATGATGGAAATGGAGAAGGACAAGTAATTTCTCTTGGTAAGCTAGAAAGATTAACACTCCAATCTATGCAAAGCCTAGTATGCTTCTCCTCCACCACAAATTGCATCTTTAGGTTTCCATCCTTGTATAAAATTGAAGTGGAAGAGTGCCCGAAAATGAAGATCTTTTCTAAGGGTATGCTAAGCACACCAAAATTACGTTATGCGAGATTGTTCAGATACTTCTGGGACATGAGCATGGAGGGTGATCTCAATATGGCCATACAGAAGTTGTCAGCATAAACAAATGCACATAAACTTAGTAAGATCCAGTTAATTTGATCCTCATCAATTTTTCTCTCACTTGCCTTTGCTTCTCAAATTATCCAACATTGAAGCTCCATAAGTACTGAAGTTTTCATCTTTTCAACTCGTCCAGTCACTGATCAAAGGGGAGGGCAGGTGCTGCGCATGGTACAGGGATCTCGAAGTTAACCGAGGCTCAGTTAAAGGTTGGATTGAAGAAGATTCTATTTCCAATTTCCTACTCTCTCACCAATAACATCACAGTTTTGCAAAAGAAGGGGGAGCTGCTGATGAGCAATGAGAACGGGACTAGACAAGGAAGTCTATTTTTTATTAAGAAAGAGTATTGGGAAACTGAGTTCCTGATGTGGATGCTAGAATAAGGGGTAGACTGTCTCTTCACTTAAAGAAGACATGGATTAGTCATGTAGGCCGTGGAAGCAGGCACTTCCATAAATATTACAGTAAATTTGCACTAATTGTTTTTTTTTTAATATGGTAAAAAAAATGGTTCATATTAGCTGGTAAAATTAATAAGAGTTAGGCAAGGGAATGAAGGACTTCTGATATGATGAAAAGATTGCTAATAGATTGAACATTAACGTGCCAATTAAGCAAGTCCTCGAATGTCACTGGGCATCTAGCCCAATGGTAAAGGAGTTGAGTAGAGTGAGGACACTTAGTTTCAAATGTTGAGTTCGAGTGAAATAAAAATTAGAGCAAGACGGATAAAAAAAAAAAAAAGAAGCAGCAAATCTTAGAACATATGACCAAAGATAATGATAACATGATTTTCTCACAATTTGCTTTCTATATCTTGCTTCTTGATCATCTAAGTATCTGCTTAGTGGATGTGAATCGCTGTTAGTTTCTGTGGCTGGAAAACGAGCATCATTGGAGGCGAGCTCGTTTCGATCATCGCTAGGTGATAAATTGGTAATGGCCAGTGGTATGGCCGAGTGGGTCAGGTCTGGTGTTGATGCCGGACATCTGTTATTGACGGCCGACATAGGACGGCAGCCAGCAGCCGAAGTGATGGTGATGGCATCGAGATTTTTGTTTCGGTAGAATGAAGTTGCAGGCGGTGAAGGAGGTGCTGGGGTTGAACATGGCTTGAGGAAGGAAAAGAAGCACAAAAAGACAAAAAATAAAAAATAAAAATAATTTTAAAAAATAAAGGAATAAAAAATTCCTGTTACAATCCGAAGAGGGTCAGATCCGGGTAGGCTAATCGGGTCAGCGGGTCGGACTGGGTAAAACCTGACCGAATTCCCTTCCCTAATATAAGAATAAAATATATTTAAAAAGGTTTAAAAATCATTAAAATCATTACGATTTTCAGAAAAATTTAAAAATTAATAAAAAATTTAAAAATAAAAAACTCATAAAAATTCAGAAAAATCATATAATTTAGAAAAATTAAAAATTCTTGGAAATTTTTTTAAAAATTAGCTTTAGAGTAGTTTTCTCTTAAAACATGGAAAATCC
The DNA here is from genome assembly GCA_014858505.1 of Corymbia citriodora subsp. variegata. Lineage (NCBI taxonomy): Eukaryota > Viridiplantae > Streptophyta > Magnoliopsida > Myrtales > Myrtaceae > Corymbia > Corymbia citriodora. Next base: position 18,457 of record MU089938.1, read on the forward strand.
TTCTAAAATTAAAATTTGAGATTGACCGTGCCTTTAAGGGTGTGTTTGGTTCCAATTTTGTTCTTGGGAACAATTTTTTTTCAGAAATGATTATTTTTTATTCTATTCCCGAAAACAATTTCTAAGCATTTGAAAGTGTTTGGTAATTATCTAAAATTTCTATGCTAATATAAAAATGCGTTTGGTAGGAACTTTAGATTCTTTTGTAACTTCTAATTTTTTTAATTTTTAGTACTTTTATTATATTTTTCTGTTTCTTCTTTTTTTTCTTTTCTATTTTCTTTTTTTTTTCATTCCCTCCTTCAAGCTTAGCTAATCGCTAGCTTCAAGGTGGCCGGTGACTCGCCAAACCAGGGTTGATGAGGCCAACCCTTGTCGACCAAGCGTTGTTCGCGGCTAGATGAGACTCGAGCTTGCTCAAATTTGGTGAGGCCGAGCTTGCCCAACAGCCAGAAAGCTCGACCTCATCAAGCCACCATGAGGTTGGTCTTGCCTTGGCTGGGCAACGTAGACCTCACAATAGCCTAGTGAGGTCGAGCTCGCCTAGATTTGGCAAGGTCAAGCTTGCCTAGTCGCCAATGAGGCTCGACCTCACGAGGTTGCCGTAAGCTGGACTTCACCTGGCCAATCTTGCGATGGCCTAGTGAAGTCGAGCTTCACCAATGGCTGGGTGAGCTTGGTTTTGCTAGATCTGGGTAAGCTCAAGCTTGCCTAACCACCAACAAGGCTCGGCCTTGCTGAGGGTTGACGATTAGCTAAATATTAAAAAAGAAGAAGAATGAAAAGGAAGGAAAAATAAGAATTGATTCTTGAATTCTATTCCAAATCTATTATTGGGAGAAAAAAAATTACCAAATAAATTTCTATTCCAAATCTATTTCTAAGAAATCTACTTCCAAGAACAAAAAAATAGAATCAATTGTTCTTTGGCAAATTAACAAACAGGCTTTAGGGCTCAACGAGAGATTTTTTTTGGATTGCAATTTTCTTCGAGACAATATGAGGCTGCTTGGGTGTTTTTACTTCAATTACAAAAGATTACGCATTTCAATTTCTTGAGTATTATTTTTTCAGAATGGTTAGTATGAAATCTAAAATCTTTGATAGGTTGCTATGGCATTTGTTAGCACGTAATCATGTTAGGTACCAAAATGGCATTAATTGTAGGACTAATGTAATCAAGTCCTCATTCTTAAATCTCTAGTTGCACATGAAATGAGATATTTTATTGCATGTCGTTAGTTTTCTAGTCAACCTAAATAGGCTAGTGGCAACTCCTTGCATAGAATTTGTATGGAATTGATCAAATGAAAACCAATCGTCCAACATTACATGAGGTATAGATTGGGAGAGCCTGAGTCAACTGAATGTCGTTAGCCCCAATTTTGGTAATACGCGCTATCGAAGGGGCTAGGTCTTGACAAACTACAAGAGATATTATAATCAATTTAAGGTAATAGGGGTATCAAAAGTCAATAAATGTATGAAAAAGGATGAGGCTTTATACATTTATCATTTTCACATAATTACATATTTAAATATTAAACCTAACATACTTATTTATATTTGAGTTGATACAAGTAAAATAACAAGAGAGTATGATGGGTTTCTAGAATCAAGGGTTGTATTGGGGTTGGGAAAAAGGAGAGGCAAATGAGGTAATTTATAATTAATACTACTTATGTTTTAGTACATAATAATTATTTCAATGATATTTTAACTTCAATCTTTATTGAAAATTAAATTTAAATGTTTTAGATTTTATATGCAATGGGTCTCATTCATGAGAAATACCTAATTTTATATATATGGTAATGCAAAGCATTTGTCTACGTGGAATCATTATGGTAAAGTTCAAAGGGATATATTCATTGATTGGCCCTCCCCAACCTTTTCACGTATACTTAGGATAAAGACAATAGGAGCGTCATAACTTTCACACGATACTCAAAATAAGCGCGATAATTTTTTTTTCGCTCACTTAAGTATCACATCAAAGTAGAATCGACCATTTGAGTGTCATTTCCCAGCAATTGTCCTATGTGGATTTTTTTATTAATTTTCCATTTTGATGCAAAAAAATTTATTTTTGAATTTTTTATTAATTGTTCACGTCAGTATCGGCAATATGATGTAGGACGATTGATGTCTACATTGGATTTTCCAATGAGGAAAACAACTAATGGCACTTGGGTGATCGATTTTTTATATTTGTAGCACTCAAGTTAGTAAAGTGAAAAAAATAAAGTTATAACACTGAAGTGAAAACTGTGCAAAAGTTATGGCACTTCTACAGCTTGTTTGTTAACACTCTCGGAAACAACTGATTATGTTCTTTTGTGATTGGGAACAGATTTAGAATAGAAATTCGTTTGATAATTTTTTTGCAAGCAAAAAAAAGTTGCTTATCGCTTTAGGGAACAATTTTAAAAATCCGTTTTTTTCTCTCTCACTTTTCTCACTTTTCCTTTTTTTCCCTTCCCTTTTTTTTTTCTTCTTCCTCTTCCTCCTCCCACCCTATCATTGCCCCATCACCACCCCTGGGCCGCTGCCAGCGAGCGGCCGAACGAGGTCCAGCGAGCTCGCTAGAGCCTCGCCAGGCCAAGGCGAGGTTCGGCAAGCTCACTAGAGCCTCACCTAGCCACCGACAAGGCTCGGCAAGTCTTGAGCTTGCCCACACTCTCTCTCTCTCTCCTCCCTCCAAAGAACCCAAAAATAATAATAATAAAATCTGCCATCTCTGTTCAAACCACCCCTAAAAATGCCCCACCACAGCTCACTCCTCTCTCGCTTTTAAGCTCTCTAGCTAGTGAGCATGGCTTCCTGCTGCTGCCAATCGACCCCTGTCCCACAGATCACGCGCTACTTAATCTACCCGCGATTCTCTACCGTGAAATCCTCTGTGTCTTCTCTGGCTTGTTCCCTTCTTTTTGCAGAAGCGTGACCATCATGAGAGGCAAAAGAAGACTAGTACGCGGGTTGGGCCTACGAGATAGGATGATGGGCTAGCCCGCATGGAGGAAAAATAAAAAGAGGAAATGGTTGGGCGAAGCCCAACCGTTCTCTCTTCTTTCTTTTTCTTCTTTTTTCTCCTTTCTTATAAAACGAAATAAATAAATAATAATAATTTTTAATTAATTTTGTTAACAAACTACTCGATGCAAATAATCCTAAAGTCTATGATATGCAATTTAAATGATTTTTTAAGGGTCAAATTTGCTTAATTTTTTAAGCAATTAAACCTTAAATAGATAGGCAAAATATAGGTGTTAATAGCTACCCATCTTTGAATGAAAGCTCAAAAAGGTCTCATTCAAAGACAAACTAATACCTAAATTTTGCCTATGCATGAGCAATGGATGATATTTTTGTTTGGAGTATGAGTTCCATTTTTCGAAATGTAACATATTCATGATGTGTGCTAACATAAAAATAGAAACATACCTAGAGTTACTGATCTTGGATTATTGCTCTCCTTTGTTGGTAGCTAACAATGCAACCTAAAAGGGGGTGAATGGGTTGTTTTAGAAAATTTGACGATTTTTCGTAAAAAATAGCTAATCGCTAAGTAAAGACCAAGTCAAGGTGATGTTTTTAAAAACTGTGAAAGGAACACTATGTAAATATTCATGCCAAGTTACTATGGACAGATATACTAAGAGCAAATATCATGAGTGACCAAATGTTATGAGCCACGAGCAAATATGAGCAAATATTCACATCAAGTCTACTCTCTCCCTTTTTGTCATCAATCAAAGAAATATATATAAATTCAATTTCATTGATAGCAAAAAGATGAGTAGTACATGAGATGAACTCGTATGAGTACAATCTAAGTAGCAAGAAAAACACGAGCACATAAAGATTAGGAACTGTTTAAGTGCAAGAATGCTTGCACTACTATAAGGAGGTGGGGATTTTAAGCTCAGTAGACTCAAGTAAGGATGAACAGAGTTGTAGTAATCTGTGTTTAGGAGGGTGAACTCAATCTTCACCATATATCGAGTTAGAGAGGAAAGAGTGGCTTTGATCTCTTGAACATTAGCTTGAAGTGAAGTAAGGCAAGGTTGGCAGTAGGAAAGGTGAATACGTCCACAATAGGAGATAGTGATCTTTCCGATCATAGTGGATGAGGGGCCTTAGGTGGTGCGAATGCCTTAGTATGCTTCTTTTTCTCTTGTTTGGTCAATTCAGCTAATCTTTCTCTTTGCAACAACTCTCATTATCTCCATATCCAATGGGGATGATCTTTCCTTTCTAGTTGACCCATCCATTGGGTGTCATCCTTAGCATCATTCTTTTCTAGGGTCTTCCTCTCGATCTGAACATTTAGCATGCTCAACAGAGCGACATCAGAGAAGTCAATCTTTAGTTGCTTGAAGATACAGCTAATGAGAACACCATAGCATAGCCTCGTTACCATCCGATATATGTGAATAAAGATCATGTGGGGGAAGAAGAATGCTTCAAACTTGTTGAGAATGGCTTAGATGACTTAAACCTCATAACGAGAAATATCATTGGTAGAAGATATTTTGGGATGGAGGCATAGGTTTAATATCTATAACATTTTCGATTCGAACCCTATTTCGGCAAGAAAAGTATTTTGAATTATCAATGAACTAATAACATGACTAAATCATGGGTCGATTCAAGAATCGTGCATGAGTCAACTATTCAATTAGGAAAGGCAATTGAGAGTCGAGAAATGCGCTCGACTAGAGTACTCGATCATAAGAAAATAGCTCGACCAAAAGAATCGACATAGGACAACCTTATGTCGTCACAGGTCAATTAGTAAAAGATTATAGATCGATTCCACAAAAGTATACATAGCCGGATTATGGGTGATGTTGCATGGTTATTATACTAATGATAAATGGCCTTAAGCCAATTTCGCAAGAACATGTACTCCAGATAAATAATTTGATTCCGCATGATTACATGATAACTGAGACTAGTCAATTGGTCGACAAGATTCAAATATAAATTGATTTCTGAATCAATCCTAAGTCACGCAAATGACACTTCAAGAGGCCACCTAGCTCAAATGGGCTGTATTAGGAGCACTTGCCGTTGGAGTGTAGCCACAAGCCTTGATCCAGTTAGGAGTTCCGATTATAAATAGTTAAGAAACTTTCCTTTCTAATTTAATCAAAATAGTCCCCTAGGATTAGTTTTGGGCCCTGAATCTTTAATCTTGGAAAAGTGGGCCATCTATTGGAAGTTCATGGGCTTCACACCCAAGGGTAGGCCCAATGAACCTCATGCCCAAGGGAAGGCCCAACTAGCCACATGCTTGGGGAAAGAGGGCCCATTTGAGTGAGTCAAACCCAAGCCCAAGTTTGCCAAGCCCAAGCCCAAGTTGCCTAGCCTAACCCAAACCCATTTTAAGGCATAAAATACTTTTGGAAGCTTGCATATAAATAACAAGATTTCATACTCACACCTGAAGATTTCCTCATCAATGCTTAGATTTCTCAAGATTGCAAGGACTTCAATTAAATACTTCAATGATAATTTCCTTGAAAGATAGTTAAATGAAGACTACAACTTTCTCTTCCAAGGAAGAGGTGGGTGCCCATCGAAGGAGGGAATAGGAGATTTTCTAGTTGGCTTTCAATCAAGGCTGGTTCCTTTAAAGCCAAACATAAAGGGACCTCAAGGAAACTTGTAGAAGAAAGCTTGATATATTATCCTTGTGATCTTGCAAGATCACCCCTCCCATCCTAGGATAGATTTTCAATAGGCTAGGAATGATGGCAAGATCAAAGAGGGATTGCCTCTTGCATTATTGTTTTCTCTCAAGTCTTTCTCCTATAAATAGCCAACACTTCACTTCATTCAAGACACTACACTCATCTCTCATTCAAGCTCTCATTCTCTCCATCTTTCTCTCTCTCTTCCCATTTGCCGACTGCCCACTTGCCACTGTCATTATGTGACATCGTCACCATCACCGTGTTCAACCATCCTCCACCGTCGACCACCTCAAACCTCCATCGTTGTTCATCCATCATTCAATGTAACCTTGTAGCCCCAGTTTAGTAGGTGGAATCCCTAATCCTTGGCTAGGATTATCTTCAATTTGGAATTTTCTTTCTTATGTTTTCCTTATCTTATTTCACATTCAATTGTACTTTGACTTCACCATCTATCAAACAATCATCATCCTCATTATGGGTTGACGTTAATTATTGTTCGACATTGCTACCTTGAGAACTTTTGCATGCTCCCTGTGTCAATTAATGGCTTTTCACATCAACCCAAATGAAAAAAAAATTGTTGGTGGGAAATTTGGCTCTAAATAAATAGGGCCATTTAAAAAGAAACTTATTGATGAGACCAAATTTGACAACTACCTAAATATAAGAAGAAATTGTCACTATAGATAGCAACTTATCATTACCTTTTTACTGGATCTAAACATATATATCATTTAACTAGATGACATATATCATTAAATGAAAAAGGATAGTTTTTCTCCATTACATAGTCTTGGTTAAGTTGTTGATGTTCATTTATGACATATTCTTCTTGTATTGGACAATGCATAGTATGTGCCATGTGCAAACAAAAGTGCTTGATATAAATGTATGTAATATCAATCATCAACGCTTTGCTCAAATCTAATAGGGACTCGTGTTCCATGCCAAAACAAAGACAAATAGAATATTTACCTCCCCACAATAGTCCATGATCACATCCATAGAATTTTTATGCAAAACAATTTAGAGAAAATCATCTAATTATAAGTAAATTTATGATAATTAGTAGAATTTCCCTACTTTGTATGAAAATGTATAGAATCTTTTAATATTGAGTACTAATATTAAAAATTGTCGAGTCCTCAATAAGCATAACTATGATTTGTACGTCTCTTTTAGAAGTGTTACTTTTGTGTTAGCTCATAAAATCATATGATACATAGTACTTTGAAGTAAGTCGCAAGGTTCTTAAAAAAAGTTGTTCTAATAACCATATCAAAACAATTACCTTTGACAATATGAACTGTGAAGTACTAAAGTAGACTCGTTCTATTGAAATTTTATATGCAAATGCACTTCCAAATATCCTTTTTTAGGCTTTATTAGATTGTAGCTAAGTGTCAACACCCACTTTTAGAAAGTGCCCTTTTTAATTGGAGGAAAAGGTGTTTTCTTTGTGGGCGGCAAACCTAACAGTCCAAAATTTAGAGGAAAATGTGTTTTCTTTATAATCAATAGGGAAAATTCCAAATAAGAGCTTGAAGTACCTTCATTTTCTCAAATGAAAACTTGAAGTGCTATTATTTTCTCAAATAATGGTTTGAACTAGCTTTTGTTTCAAATAAAGGTTTTAAGTGATTATGTCTATTTCAAATAAATACCTAACTTTTCGAGTGATTAAAAATATTTTTATCATTTTACTTTTTTTGATTTTTTTTTTTTGTTTTTCTTTCATCTTCCCCAATGGTTGGCTAGGCATCAACGATGCCTGGAGAAGGTTGGGCAAGGGTGGCCCTCACCCAATCTAGCAAGGGCTACCCTTGCCAACCAAAGGTGAGGAACGGCCTCGCCTTGGATTAGGCGGTCCTCATGACTAAAGGCAAGGCTAGCCCTCACCAAATTTGGGTTAGGGTCGCCTTGCTAGCGGCCGACGAGGACGACCTCGCTTGGGTGAGGAGACTGTCACCTTGGGGAAGGCTGCCCTTGTAGCCATTAGCGAGGGGTGGTCTTGCTAGGGTGAGGGCTTATCGACCCTTGCTAGCCCTTGCTAGTAGTTGGCAAGGGTCGTCAACTCCTCGTCAACCCTTGCCAACAGCTGCCAACCTTCGTCGGAAAGAACAAAAAAAGAAAAGAGAAAAAAAAGAAAAGACTAAAAAATAATCTAAAATTAAAATTGTATTTGGATAAAAATGCCTTTTGATTGGTCAGAATATTTAGCTAGTTGGCGATTAGCTAAATATGGTCAATCTAGGTCCTTATTTGAAGGGCACTTTAGGCTTCTATTTGGAATTTTCCCAAATAAACGTACCGTTGATTATAAATTCAAACAAAATATCATTTTAAAATTCAATTATTATATTATCAAATTTAGGAGAGATTGCCGTTAAGGTGGGATAAGAAGGAATATACGCGTGCACAATATCGTCTAATTTTTTGAAGTATAAAAATAATCTTCTGTTTTATTTTGATGAATTCAGTAAACACAAGCCAACAATTTTACCAAATTTTATTTACATCGCTTCTTAAAAAGGCAGGTAACACAAGTCATGCCACTCTTTTCATGTTTTTTTCTAATGGATTAGGTACCATGAACAATCCTAAATCATATATACTTATAACAAATTAATTCTAAATTTTTAATCACCAAAAATCTCAAATTAATATCATTTTCCATTGATTTCTGTTAAATAAGATTCACATAACGAATAATCATAAATCGATACATATATAATAAACGGAAAGTACATTAATCTGACTTGTCATGTATTATCCAATTCAGTAATTTAACAGAAAAATTTAACATAATCTAACATATAATAAATTTGTCGTACGTACGTCGATTTAGGATTTTTCCTATTGATTCAAAAAAAATAAAAAAAAATAAAAGGAACTGTTTTATTTCATGAGATGGAGTCCACGTGCGCGACTGCTGGGGGGTGGTTCGTCATCTTCGCTGGAAATCTTTTTTCGTCGCGACGCTTCGGAATGATTCCTGCAAACCACCATTTGACCAATGATGCCCGCACTCTCTCTCGCTATCTCTTCTCTTTTCAAATTCCACCACCGCACGCATCTCCAATCTCTCTCTCTCTCTGCTGCCCGAGCTTGACCGGCGAGCTCCACACCCATGGACACGACCCAGAACGGACAAGCTAAAGAGGAGGCCGCCGCCGCCGCCGTCGCCGTCGCCCGCGACGGTTCGGTTTGTGGGTACGAGTCGCTCGACCGCCTCCTTCGCGACAATCTCCGCCCCGAAGTCTTTCAGGTCCTCGTTTTCTCGTTTGCATCTTGTCTCCTCATCTGAAATTGCGATTTTGTAACCTGGTTTTAAAATGTAAGAGCGGGGGTGACGAGGGTCGGTGTCGCTCGACATGTACTGGGCTCGCGGGGTATATCGGGTCGGTTTGGATCCTCGTCGCCGGTGATCCGATTGTTGTCGTCTTCTTGGATTGGATTCTGACCCGAGTGATTGAGGAATTGAAGTTGATTCCGTCGAATCCGCAGAGTTAAAATGGAGAAAGTTTCGTTTTTTTTGGAAAATATTATGACGCTAGCACCTTTCTGTAAGCTTGATTGATCATGGTAGCATCTACAGATTTCGAATGGGTACTAATCAGGAAAGCAAAGGCTGCGCGGAGAAGGACTATTATAGTAAGCAGTAGGAGGAAGTCTGACTTGTTGAAATGAAACGCACAAAGATGTTGTCTGATTGTTATGTTCTGCTCTGCTCTGTTTACTTTATCTGTCTACTCGCTTTTTTTCAATTAAACTTATGGTAATGGCACGAGCTGGATCGGCTTTGCTGTGTTTAAGCACCTTTTCATGAATATTGATGTTATTAGTCGATCTGAAAGAACGTTTGATCTCTCCTACATAGTATGGATCTGCATATGTAGACGTTCCATTTACCATTCAAGTCAAACAGGAGTTGGACTTCTGTAGGAAAGGTGGATCTTAGGGATTGTAGTGGTCTTTTCCCGTTACTGTTCAAGATTGTAATGGTTGGGGTCCCCCAAATTCTTCTATTTTCCCCTCTTTTAAGCCCAAATAAAAAAATAAATTTGAAAGAGTAATAATAAAAGCTAAAAATTCTTATTACAAGAAGTTGGAGCAGATCGAATAATTTCAAATCCAAGTTGATTTTAGATTGAGGTGGATCAAATGGCCATGAAAAAATTTGTTGAGACAGCTTCAGTGACTCACCAATTGTGTGCGGCCCTTAGTTTTTTTCATATTGACAATTTACTTTTAGCTAGAGACCAAAGGAATTCATAACTGATGTTCCACAATGCATGGTTGCTATTTTCATGTATGCCATTTGAGAAAGGCTTTCTAGCGAGTGTGTTATAGACTTTGTTCACTACGTTGTGCATGCTTTAGCATGTGAAGAGGAAGCTCAGAGCAACATTTTTTTTTTTGGAGGTTGGAGTGGACAATAGTGACGATCTTTATCTAATTCTGTCAACAGGAGAATGTTATGCCTTTGATGTTTCTTTGCATATCATCTGTCTTCACTGAGAAATTGAATTATATATAAAAGTTACCAGGAGCTATATCGATGCCTTTCTTCTTCCTAAAATGTGAAAAATTCAAAGCATATCATATAATTGTGATACAATCTTACTTTGTTATTAAACCGTTATGATATTGATTTCAGGAAGTCAGTCGTTTACTTATAGGACTGAATTGTGGAAGGACTCTTGAAGCTGTTCCTCTGGCAGATTCTGCTAAAGCTCTCTCGTCTGAATGTAATTTCGACATACAGGTGAACCAGTGTTTGCTGTTTTTGTGCTGCTTATTGGTGGTGGCAACTTAAATGCTGTTGCTAAGAGTACTGGTCACACTAGGCTGCACTGTTTTACGTGCTTCAATACCATTTAGTTGGAATTTGATTAGGACTCACTAAAAATCAAATGGGACACTTATGTAAAACAGTTTTCTAGATAATATGAAACTTGTCTTTTTAGCACATTCCTGCTTGGAGCATAGGGAGAGTGTGTTCATAGAGGGAATTGTTTGCTGGAAAAATGAAATTCTTGCTTGTCATGGGTGAGATGCCTGGACACCCTGAAAGGACTGAAAATGCTTGTTGGTGAAGTTATCTCCTCCATGAGCTAGCATAGAAAAAGAAGATGGAAAGAAATAAGTCACGTCATCTGAAAATTGAAAGTGTCTAGGGCAATCAGTTTCAAATTTCTTTGTCCCTTGGGCAACCATGGAAGACAAAGTTGCTTAACTCCACCCAACAAACACTCAATTTATGATTGCCTTAATCCAAGGTCACCACAATAGCCAATGAAGCAAGTTCCTTCAGCATTGCTCGGGTCTGCAAATGGGAGTTTAGGCCAACAAATGTTTGGAAGTTCTCTAAGAAACATGAGGAAAGACCTTCCAATGTGTGCTCCTTTTTCTCTTTGCACAGGTGCATAGGGAGTTTCTATTTATAACTCAGTAGCCTTTCATGTCTGTGATAGATAAAAGAGTATGGACCGAATAATATCATGTCTGGGATTCATATATATGGTCCTAACTGGGAAATATTTGTTGAAAAGCAATGAATTGCGAATGTCTGGTCCAGATGTCCATTAGTCATATTGAGATTTATCACTAGGGAGGTCTTGAAGAGCATAGTCCTGGAAATGACTTCTTCTGTAATCTGTTTTAGCATGGATTCTTGGTTCTGAGTTTTTCCATGAGATGGAATGTGTGAGAATAGTCTTGTACCATGTTTGAATTCTATGGAGTTGGTGAACCAACAGAATAGAGAAACTTGCAAAGTTTGAAGTCAAACTATTCTAGTTAACTAAACTTGTTATCATGGAAGCTAAGAAGTACTCTTTCATATTCTTTGTGGCAGTCGGTTTTTGGTAGCCACTAACTTTTTTTTTATCGAAAACCATTACCTTGCTTCCTGCATTTCTTGGCAGGATTCTTTGATTTTCATTCATTCTGACTAGTTTTATGGAGTCTTTCTTATCAATTTATTCTGAAATTCTTTCAGGCATTTGGCTTTACGGCAGACAAGGAGTTATTAAGAGAACCGCAAGTTGTCAGAGTTGGGCTTATTCAAAACTCTATAGTTCTTCCTACTACTGCTCCCTTTCTGGATCAAAAAAGGGCTATTCATCAGAAAGTAAAACCAATGATAGATGCTGCAGGTGCTTCAGGAGTGAACATATTATGCTTGCAGGTTAGTCACACCATGAAGCTTGGGCCATACATTTTTGGTTTCTCCTTTTGGACTTGAAAGACTGAAGTTCAGTTACTGAACTAAATGATTTTTATTTAGGAAGCATGGATGATGCCATTTGCCTTTTGTACAAGAGAGAAGAGGTGGTGTGAATTGGCAGAGCCTGTTGATGGGGAATCAACAAGGTTTCTTCAGGATCTAGCGAAAAAATATAACATGGTCATTGTTAATCCTATCCTTGAGAGGGATACAAATCATGGGGAGACAATCTGGAATGCTGCTGTTATTATAGGCAATCATGGCAATATTATAGGCAAGCATCGAAAGGTAAGAGTAAATGTTGCAGGCCCCTATGTTTGATGAATCCCATTTTGACTTGTCATATTGAAAAGCTTGATAATGGTGCATTTGGCAGAACCACATCCCCAGAGTGGGAGATTTTAATGAAAGCACCTATTATATGGAAGGGAATACTGGCCATCCTGTATTTGAGACTGCTTATGGGAAGATCGCTGTTAATATATGTTATGGGAGGCACCATCCATTGAATTGGTTAGCATTTGGCTTGAATGGTGCTGAGATTGTGTTCAACCCTTCTGCAACTGTTGGTGAACTTAGCGAACCCATGTGGCCAATTGAGGTACTTGCAAATCCCTACTGATGCTTGATTTATTGAATCTGTGCTATGAATTTTATATTGGTCATTGTGCTTTCTAAGATAAATTGTTGCCACAGTTAACCTAACTGACTTCATGTAAATTCAATCTACAGGCACGAAATGCTGCCATTGCCAACAGTTATTTTGTTGGATCAATTAACCGGGTAGGAACAGAAACATTTCCCAATCCATTCACATCAGGCGATGGGAAGCCACAGCATGCGGATTTTGGGCACTTCTATGGATCCAGTCACTTTTCAGCTCCAGATGCTTCATGCACGCCATCACTGTCCCGTCACAGAGATGGATTGCTGGTCTCGGACATGGATCTCAACCTCTGTCGGCAGCTGAAAGACAAGTGGGGTTTCAGAATGACTGCTAGGTATGAGCTCTATGCTGATATGCTCGCTCAGTACTTGAAGCCGGACTTTGAACCCCAGGTCATATCTGATCCCTTGCTGCATAAGAAGTCCTCTTAAGTTCTTGATTCACAATACTGTATATTCGTGGATGACTTTATCCAAATTATATCTACTTTCTGGACCGTCGGCACTCGTGATGTCTGTACATATGGGAATCGGAAATGGATAATTCAATAATCCCCTTTCATATCACTCTTGCATTTAAATGAATCGAAAGGGAAGTCGGACCATTCAAATGAACTTGTTTTCAACATGTCTATTTACCTGCGCATGAACTATAATAACTAAATATTTTACTCTGTGAAATTCATTGCCTAAACCGCTAAGGACGACCCAGAGAGTTCAACTCTCTGTGTACGTATTGTCAATGTTGATTAAGCTTGACAGGCTTCGATGTTACAAATTGTAACATGGGTTTTGTCAAGGCATTAGTGTTCGGCGCCTGCAAGGAACCAAACAAGGAGAATATCACTAAAAAACTTAAATTATTACTACCGTGATACTAATATCCTAAATCTTTTTCCATGCAATAGAAATTCCCAAACTTGTACCAAGGATTCATAATCACCTCTAGTCACAGTTTCTAATCGAAATGCTGGTAACAGTTCGGCTGACGGCTTTTATGGACAATGGCAGACAATGGAGTTTATGTGGATCTAAAACATTTCACCAAAAAGCTTAATTTTTGTCCGGAGCAGCACCAATATCTCAAATTTATTCTGTTTTGGATGGACACGACTAGGAGCTTTTGTGATTGAAAAAAGGTTTCAGCTTATTGGCGTCACAATTTATGAAATTTTGTGATATTTTCTTTGTCGATTTAGGGAGAGCTTAGGGCTGGAGTAATTTTCCTTGTAGTGAGCAGCACCTTCCTTCTTTTCTTTTCTTCCTTTTACAGTGGTCTGAATACACTTATAGCTTACTAGCTTGTAAAATCTAGATGGAAGATTCGTCAACGCTATCGACATAGACAACAATGCCCTCTATATCTCTTTCCATTTCGATAATTGGACAAGTGGAAAAGAGTAACACGTATAGAGAGTTTGCCGAGCTTAATTAGAATCAAAAGCTACCTACGGAAAGAGGGAAATTTTTCAAATTTTCGTAAGGTCCAAATAGAATTGTTGACAAAATTTGGTGTATTCATATCTTAAAACTTAAATATAAATAAATTGATATCCGAATAACACTTTATGGTTTTGTTTTTCTTTTTTTATGATGATGGACTTGATTAAATTCTCATAATGTGTCCAGCCACAAAAGGCACGATTTAGATATGGTATATGATTATATGCATAAAATATAAGAAAATCATAGAATTTAATTGAGAAATTCAAATCTGACCAATAAAAACTTGCAAGGGAAAAGGACTGCACATGTCCTACAGGAATGAACATTCCTAGCCTATACATGACATACATCTTGAAATACACGAAAAGCTAGACATTTTAAGAAATCTTATTGATCCTCCAATGAAGTGACATGACGGTCTTTAATTGGACTTTTTCAGTGACGGGCGAGAGATTGGACTTGCCTTGGTCTTGACCCCGACCACCACCAAATCGTATGGGCAACAGTGAAAAGCCGATGGTCCCTCGTCCCTTTCCCTCTCCTCTGCACACTCTTTGCAAACGACATAGCTGCTCTTTGCGTTAATGCCCTTGCCGTTGATGTTGAATTCATCACGAGACCCACAACTCTCTGGCATATTTGTCGTCATCATTGCAAAATCCATCTTGCTGTAGGCATTTACAAAAAAATTTATTTTTGGTCAGAAAAGGTAATTGCTATGTAATGATTGAATAATAATCACAAAAAGTTGAGCAAGAGCTATATCATTCAATGTATCTATATAGACCGTTATAATTTAGGGTGATCTCAAGTCTGCATAGGTATTTAATATAATTTCTATTGGTGTTTGATTACAGTTTAATTCTAATTTGGTATAAAACCAGATAGGACATGAATAAATCATATCGTTGTTCTTTTCTTTTAAAAATGGAAAGAAGGAAATGCTTAATGGGAAGGAATAAAATATTATATTTACAGTTTTTCAACGTATTTTCAGCGAAATCCGAGAAATATCTCTGTCCATCTAAATCAATTTCTTTTTCTTTTTCTTTTTCTTTTGGATAGAGGAAGCGTGCTTTTCCCGATCCGAGATCTGAACCTAAGTACTCGCCTCTCTCTCTCTCAAACGGAAGTGCGCTTCACCGCTCCGAGATCTGAATCAAAAAGCTAGCCTCTCTCTCTCTCGAATGGAAGTGTGATTTTCTTTTCTGCTTTTTTCTTCTTCTTTTTTGTTTGAAAAGTGAAAGTGTTTCGCCGATCCGAGCCGATCGGAGATCTGAGTTAAAAAAACTCGCTACGGTGTGTCGCCGATCCGAGATCTGGATCAAAGAACTCGGTAAGCTGTATGTTTGTAGGTGTTTCAGAAATCTGAATCAAAGAACTCGCTAAGGTGTATATTTCCTGGTGTTTCACAGACCCATCTTGTGATTTGGATCAAAGAACTCGCTAAGGTGTATGTTTCCAGGTGTTTCACAGATTTGTATTGAGATCTGGATCAAAGAAGTTAAAGTGTTTCATAGATCTAGGGATCTAGTTCAAAGGACTCGTTAAGGTGTATGTATATGGATCAAAGAACTTAGTAAGCTATATGTTTCTAGCTGTTTCGATCTGTATTGAGATCTGGATCAAAGAAGTTAAAGTGTTTCATAGATCTAGGGATCTAGAGCAAAGGACTTGTTAAGGTGTATGTATCTGGATCAAAGAACTTGATATGTTTCTAGGTGTTTCATAGATCTGTATTGAGATCTGGATCAAAGAAGTTAAAGGTGTTTCATAGATCTAGGGATCTAGTTCAAAGGACTCGTTAAGGTGTATGTATCTGGATCAAAGAACTTAGTAAGCTATATGTTTCCAGGTGTTTCATAGATCTGTATTGAGATCTGGATCAAAGAAGTTAAAAGGTATTTCATGGATCTTGCGATCTGGATCAAAGAACTCGCTAAGGTGTATGTTTCTGGATCAAAGAACTCCGTAAGGTGTATGTTTCCGGGTGTTTCACAGATCTGTATTCAGATCTGATTCAAAGAACTTAAAAGGAGTTTTACAGATCTAGTGATCTGGACCATAGAACTCGTTAGGGTGTATGTTTCTGGATCAAAGAACACGCCAGGGTGGATTTTTTAAGGAGTTTCGTAGATCTATCTTGTGAACTGGATCAAAGAATTCGCTGAAAGCCCAACGTCAATGGTATGAACACACGCTATGCAGCAGAAAACTAAGCCAGCTAAAACCGAGGGGTCAACCGACCTTGGAAGAAAACAGCGGAGGTATCGCCGGGCCGAGGGAGCGAGGCAAGGGAAGAATGGCGAGAAGGGGGACTGGTAGGGAGAGAAGCTGGCTAGAAGGGGGGCATTTATGGCGGATGATTGGAGCTCTGGGACGTCAGAATCCAATCCCAACTACCATTCAGCTCTGCTGTTTGTCTGTTTGTTGGATCTCGGTGGTTGGATTAGATTCTTACTGATGAAGTATTGGAAACACTCTCCTCAGACCCAGTGTGATGTCGATAGAACAGGACAGTAGGATTGGTCGGTGGAAACGCGGAAACACTCACTTGCTTCCATCCCTGTTGGAGTCCACCAAGCTTCTTCTCTCTCTCTCTCTCGCTCTACTCGGCGTCAATTAAGGAGCTTTTTCAATGATGGATGGAATTTCTGGCAAAATAGATCAGAAGTAAGAAATGAAACTCCCTTCCTTTCTTCTTCTTTTTTTTCCTTTCCTTTATTTAATTTCAACGCATTCATCAACACCTTTTAAAAATGGAAATAAACCATACCGAACTCCTCGAATAGCCTGAACGGACCTAGTCCCGGCCCGAATGTTTAGATAAAAGAAATTCATTTCGCTCCGTCGATTTAGATTGTCGAAATGTCCATAAAAGGAAATTTGCTTCAAGTGACTCTTTGCCTTTCATATTGAATTGCTCTATTTTGGGTATACTTAGCAATTGACCCAAGGGTATTCATTAATGAGAAACCAAATTAAACTGAAAATCTATTTTGTACACTAAAGGCGTACACTAGTGGGGTTAGACAATGGAAAGTGTTAGAACTTTTGTTTTTAGAAATTAGATTTATTCTCTAAGATGGGTTGGTTTCCATGGCCGACTGCATGCGTTAAAAAAGAAAAATTTATAAGCTAGTGGTATATGTAGTGCGGATCCACATTAAAATTTGTGGATCATATACTTTTCATTTCACTTTGCTCGTGATTATGAATGAGGAGATATTGTGCCGACAAGCAATGAGGCCCGAGATTTCTACGTCGGTTTGCCTACTTCTTTTACATCCACGCGTACCACGTACATCTGGGTTTTTTTTATTTTTTTCAATTTGCAATCACATGATCTTATTGTTACTCCTTACTTTTTTTCAATTGATGTAAAACTTAATTATTGATTATAATCATAACAACTTAAGTTTAGATAGATTGTTAGAAAGCAAGCGATTGAATAATAAAATAGATAAAATAAAGAAAAAGATCGGACATTAGGGCTTTGTTTGTTTTACGGAAAACAACTTTCAAGAAAACGTTTTTCGAATTTTTCAACGTTCTTTTTATGAAAAATAAATTCATTGGGGAAAATATTTTTCATGAAAGAAAAAAAGTCTTTTAAAATGAGGGAAAATGTTTTCCACTTTTCAAGTTGGGAAAACATTTTCCACACTCATTTCTTTTTATCTCACACCTCTTATTAGACCTCACTTCTTTCTTTCTATTTTTTTTAAATCAATTTTTTTATTTTTTCTATAAATTCGAATTTTTTGTTATTTTTAATAAAATCAATTTTTTATTTTTTTGCTTTTTTCTTTATTTTTTTGTCTTTCTTTTTGTTGTTTTTCTTTTTCGACCGATCGTTGGTCACGGCAACTGCCAACGATAGGCGAACCGAGCTCGTCAATCTAGCATCACCAGATGACAGCAAGGCTCGAGCATCGCAGATTGGCGACGCCCGAGCATCATTAGAGGAGGCAAGGCAAGGGCCTCACCAGATTGATGACGCCTAAGCGTTGCCAAACCACGACGAGGCTCGAGCGTCACCAATCTGCAAGGTTCGAGTCTCGCCGCCTCAAGCTTGCCTCATTGGTGAGCTGATCATGCGGGCTCAAGACCAAGAGAAAAAATTAATTTAATAATAATTTTTTTAAAATAATAAATAATGATTTTTAAAAAAATAAAATATTGAAAAGAGTTTATAAAACAAAATATTTTCTTAAGCGAACAGCAGAAAATATTTTTCACTTTAAAATCAAGTTTCATCCAAACACTAGAAAATAATTACATTTTCCTGGAAAATAACTTCTTGGAAAATATTTTCTGAAAGAATAATATTTTCCGTGAAACGAACGGAGTCTAGATTCATGTGAAGTTAGTGTCTACGGGAAGAGTAGCAAAGAACTTCTCTATAGATTAAGTAATACAATGGAATTACAACTGCACTCGTGTCATTAAAAATTATTAGTATTTCCTAAATCACAATTATATCTAATAACTCACATAGTGTTTATCTCTCATAATTCCGAACAAAATAATCTCTCGATCTCACAAAAGAATTAACAAATTTTACCTTGGCTATAAACACTCAAATTCTTGATTGTAATTTCACAAACAAAGATGACAAACCCACTGCCAAGAATCCAACACCGATGGACATCGCTCACGAATTTAACACCCACGGCACTCCCAGAAAAATTCACGCTTTCACACCACAATAAGAATACCAAAAATTATAATATTTATACTAAGCCAACTTGACCGAATCCAACAAGGATCAAAAGATTTCCATATCTTTTAATTTCTTTTTATTTCTGACAGTAAACTTTGCTTTCCTGGTCATCTTTCATTGTAGAAGTCCAAAAATCTTTGGGCCACAGCGGGTGGATACCACACTGCCGACTTCAACGGGGAACGACTTACGTTCTTAATCACGACTTCACCACGCACGTAAACTTTCGTGACGTGACGGTCTTTTATAGCATGTTGCTTATTCAATGCAGGACTCGCACTTGTTTCAACATCCAATAAAAAACCGCCACATCATCTAGCAAGAGAGTTTTAGTAGGGTTTCTTAATACTCATCACACTGTTTCTCGAACTATTATAGCATCTACAGGTTGGCATACCAAGAGGAGCATGGACACAAAGGCATGACCAATCCCACGGGGTCCAACTGGTTTTTTCCTCTGCACTTGGACATGGATTGGGCTTTTTCAATGACAGGCGGGAGATCGGACCTGACTCGGTCCTCAATTCAACAACCATCACCTGATCGGGTGGACCATAATGAAACTCCGACGGGCAGGAGATTGGCCCCGCCTTGGTCCTGAACCAGACCACCACCGGATCGCATGGGCAGCAGTGAATGGCTGATGGTCCCTCGCCCCTTTCCCTCTCCTCTACACACTCTTCGCAAACAATGTAGCTGCTCTTCACACTAATGGCCTTCCCGATAGCATTAAATCCGTCACGAGACTCATGGCCATTTGGCATAGTCAAATCTACTTGCAGTTGCCTCAGCACGATGGCATGGTTTGCTGTTGCATTCTCCATTGTCGTTGCAAAATCGATCTTGCTGTGGGATATTGCAATTTGATGATTGGACAATAGTTGCACGGAGTTGAATGAGACCTATGGTGTTCAGTGCATCTATATATATTATTATAATTCTAAGCAATCTCGAGTCTACATAGATATAGGGGTGTGCAAAAGAACCGGGAACCGCCCGGACCACCCGGAACCGGACCGGACCGGCCCGGAACCGGTGGTTCTTAAAGGGACGGGTCCGGTTCCCGGTTCCAATTATTGGAACCGGTGGGTACCGGTCCGGTTCCCGGTTCCATGGGCGGATCCGCCCGCCCACCCATTCGGACCGGACCGGTATTATAATAATAATATATATCAATTTTTATTATAAAAAATATTTTTTTTAGTTGAAAAAAAAATGAAATTTTGAAGCCCCATGTTTATAATTTTTATTGTTCTATTTAAGACAACCTACCAAGAGAGGTAAAGAAAAAATCACGAGAACATTTGCGAAATCTCTAAATAGACCATCTTTTTTATACGTGTCTAGTAGAACTTTTTTTTTTTTTCGCCTGCTTGTAATACCGGTTCCATAGATCCACCCGGGAACCGGACCGGACCGGCGGTCCGGTTCTCGGGTGGATCCATGGAACCAACGGGCGGTTCCCGGATCCAATTTTTTGGAACCGGTCCTTAGTGGGCGGTTCCCGGTTCTAGGGTGGGAACCGCCCACCCGGACCATGCACACCCCTACATAGGTATTTGGCAAAGAGTGTCTTAAGGTGTTCGAATACAAGTCTAATTCTAGTTTTGGTAAGAAACATGAAAGAACATGAATAAATAATTTTTTTTATTTATATATTTTGAATTGGAAATAGGTGCAATAAAATATTCGTAATCTGTTTATGACTATGAAGTTTCATCCATATGAATTATAGTTTATGAAATAACTAACATAACAAATATTCAGAAATTTATCATTTTTTTAATCATTTCTCACTCTCCAAATTATCTTGTATTAAGTGGACGGAAAATAGTTATTGGATAAATCCCTTCTTATCCACGTATTAAGTGCATCTAGGTATATTTTTATTTTTTAATTCACAATCTGAACCAACCTGTTGTTTCTGCTACCGTCGTATACTGGGCAGGGCGTTTTCTTCAACGGGCAGGTGATCGGGCCTGCCATCGTTCTAAATCCAACGGTGGAACTTTAATCCATCATCTATTTCCCTATCAGCCTCACTCTTTGCAAACCACATAGCCTACCCCTCGCCAGTTGCAGCACCATTTCCTTCTTCGCGTTCATTCCCTTCTCAATGCCCTCGAAATCGCGGCGGCTCCTCTGTGTCCCCCGGATCTCTTAGCAGATTGCCTCAGCATTATGGCGCAGGGCGCCATCTTTCCGCGAGTCATGGTTGGGAGACCCATCTTTGCCGGCGATTTCGCAGCCTGATGACTGAGTATTGATGGGATGGAGTCTTGAGTGACGAGAGCACTGTCCACTCCCAGCACGTACGTGTGTATGGTTGTGATTCAGACCGATCTAGAGCTTGAATAAGGAAGTATATGATGTCGAGTCTTGATTCTTGTTGAGGAAAGAAAACGTGAGTTCGATGTCTTTCCCAAGCACAAGGACACAAAATCTTTCCTGTTCTGCACTTACTGTCGCTGGGGAACTTGACCTACTTTTTAGTTCTCCTGTTTGCCTTTCTATGATCAAGAACTTACTGACTTTTTACACAGCGTTTTACAAGGGTTGCTTCCATAGTCATCTCTCCCTTGTCGGGTGACCATGACGAACCATATGGTTCGGTTCAGATTCAAGCCCGTACGAACCAAATCACACTAAAAAAGGAAATATTGGAATGATCGAAATTGAAGCGAATCCAACTGCTACATGATACTTTTCTTATTTTGTTGTTTATGCTGGATTCTAAATAACATTACCCACTCTCACATTTTGTTCCCAATCAAATCAGTCATGCTCAATCAACTAATAAAATTCATCCACCCAAAAATAATAAACAAAAGAAAATAATATCTAAATTATTAGGATTTTCACGACAACGAATTGTTCAGAAAAGAAATGCCCATCTTCCAAATACGGACCAAAGTCCGAATTAAGCTAAAAGCAAGATTGTGCATTGTAGCCTAGATGCTTGGCTGTATCTTCTACTAATGCATTATTGACAACCGATCTTTGAATGTGCACATTGCTGTATCAATAATACACAAAATTACTTAACCAAATGACTACCTTATTTCATGAAACATCAATCCCAGAGATTTTCTCCTGCGAAATGTGACGATTTACATGTATCATTCGAAAAATATGGGATCCAATGAAGTAAAAAAGATCTCCAGAAAAAGATTTGGTTCCAAAAATTTATCTTCACATATACTCATAAACAAGCATGGTTATCCTAAGAATCGCTCATTAGATCATGACAACGAGTACAAAAGAAAAAAGCATCAGCTTCGATGAACTCAAATCGAAACAGAATGAACCCAAAAATGTTGAAAGGATCAAGTTCTGAATTTTTGGACAAGAAGTATTCAAACGCATGGATGGATGCACCGCCGGCCCGCCAAAAACATGAGGTTTAACCAATTCTTTCTGTGTGGATTTGGGCTGGACTCTTTGGCTGATGGGCGGGCGACCGCCTTGGTCCTAAATCCGATTACCACCTCATAGTTTGGGCAAAAGCGAAACCCTAATCCATCATCCTTTGCCTTGCACTCTTTGCACGGCACATGACCGGCCTTTGTAACATGCCGTCGCAAGCCCAACAACTAAGGGTGTCAATAACCAAACCGAAAACCGAAAACCAAATCGAATCAAACCATACCGAACCGAAATTTCATGTTTTTTCGGTCCGGTTCAGTTTCGGTTCAGTTAACCAAATTAAACCATTTAAAATATAAAAAACCTAAATCACTTTCATCTCTCCTTCAGTCCTCCGATCCACATCCGCAGAAGCAGACGACTTTTCCCGAATTGGCATTGGGCGTTGCTGAACTCGATCCACCTCCGTCTCTCCCTACTCGCTCATGCAGGTCAGTCCTCTGTTGGTCGTCTCTCCTCCATCTTCAGCTTCTTCCGGGCAATGCTTTCAAAGTCCAAGTTGCTCTGCGGTTAAGTGGCGACGCCGGGAATCAGCATCAAGTCTTACTCGAAGTCATTTTTGAAGATGTCTTGGACTGCGTTTGGGCTAGCGTCAAAGTATGCAAACGGTGGTCCTACGCGATGGTGGAGGACAACTTGGCCGGAGTAAGGACCGAGTCAACCACCTGCTGTTGTTGCTGTGGCGCCGGCGAACGGTTGAGCTCGAAGAGCATGTTGGACCCAAGACGAGATATCGGAGGGGTTGCAGCGGACAGCGTCATAGGAGAGGTGGGAGATGCTGTCCTCTAGAGAGAAAGAACACATAGAGATGAAGAGGGATCATCATGACACCTGTACCGGCGCTTTGAATGGGGAGCCCCCTCGTCCTCGTCCTCGTCCTCCTCCACCTCCTCAATGCCCGCCTCTAGCAAGGCCAAGATGGTGATGTGGGGAGAGGATGACTAGGATCTAAGCAGCAGCAGTAGGGAAAATTAATTTTATGATACATGAAAGCAGAAAAAAGAAGCAAAAACCGTAAAACCGCACCGGACCGAACGGAACTTCGGTTCGGTTCGGTTCGGTTCGGTTCGGATCGGATCGAATTTTGATTCGGTTCAGTAGATTTTCTTATCGATTCGGTTCAGTAGATTTTCTTATCGATTCGGTTCAGTTTGGTTTTCCTGAAAAACCGAACCGAACCGAACCATTTACACCCCTACCAACAACATCACCTTCTTCGGCAGCGTCTCCACGATGTCAACATCCTCGACCTCAATAGCTAGTTCGAGATCATCATGTGTCCTTTTCGTCCTCTAATCTAAAGTCAATATCCTCGTCCTTGATAACTAATTGGAGAATTGGAGATCGTCATGTACCCTTTGCATCCTCTAATCTCTTTGCTTCCACACGATGGCGCGGTGCATATTAATTATATGGATTTCACAGTGGGCTCATATGATCAATGATGGAGATGAATTGATCTGCATTATCTATAGACCATTATAAAGTAATTGCATAAAACTATAACATGATAGATACGTATAACGAAATAAGTCTGTGAAACTACTATAATTCTTAATTTAATCGGTAAGATAACTATTCCATCTGATTTGTCGTTGAAATAAAGAAAAAACGTCAAAAACTCCTACATTCTCTCTCCAATAAGATGGAACATACAAGTTATATTATACTAATAGTATTGTAACAATTTTATTTTAATTTTTTATATTGCGAATTGTAATAGCTATATTGATTGTATAACTAAATAAAAGTAAAGCATTTACTAAAAAAAAATAAAAGTAAATTAATATCAATTCATAGCAGTATCGGTTTTGAATATTCTAATCTGATCTACCAAATTGTAGTTAATTTTCTTATAATGATATTCTTGTCATGTGATAACATTATTGTTCGTAATATGAATTCTAATTGCTATTGCTTGTACCATAAAAGTAAAGCATGCTATAGCACTGTCAACTTATAACAACACGTCATGACTAACCGCTCAAAGTGAAAAGGAGAAGTTAAGGTGAAGAAATGGATGGGATATAGAAGATGAGAGTTAATGGGCCCGTCATCCTATTGATTACTGCTCGCTAGCAACATATTCTTTTTTTTTTCTTCTCTTTTTGTCTTTTATTTATTTATTTATAAAATGAGTCCTTCTCTTTGTTCTTTGCCTTTTTTTGTTATTTTCCCATAAATCTCGTTTGAGTGGATCGAAAGTACGGTCAAGCAACACAAATAGACCAAATTGGGAATTGGATCGCTATCCAGGTGGTCTTGAGAACTAGACCAAACTAGAAACTCTATAAGAAAATGGAACTCTATCACAAAAAAATATTTGGATGATTATAAATGAAGGGGAAGCTACCACTTCTTATACTAGAAACCCTCTCATTATAGCCATTATTCATATTCGATATAGCGGTAGAGATGCATTTTCCTATCTATCACCTACCAGCATTTTAGTCAAAATACTTTAAAACTCAGTACAATTACCGTATCGCTCACCTTTGACAATGTTGTGGAAACCCTATCCTCTTTGATTAAACATGTTCCTCCTTGATCAAACATGTTCCTTGGAACAGGAACCTTGAGACCATGATCCACGCATCTTCTCCTCTTTCGGTCTTTACCTTTCACTCCACAATAGGTTCCACTGGACCGCTAAGAAATCAGACCCATTTGGTCCCCAATTTTGAGGTGGAACCAAACCAAATCGGGAACTAATCATCCCTAATCCAAAACCAAACATAACGGGTCTTTTAATCGTCAAACATGTCAAACATGGCGTGTTTTCTCAGGCTTTGGAATTATTTAAAAGTCGCCATCTTTTATTTTCCGTTTATCAATTATCTTTCCATATATCTTGTTAATATGGATCGAAATGAGTTTTAAAAGCTCTTAAAATCTTCTTTGGAATTATTTTCTCCGTATTAGTAGTTGTTGGATAGACCCGTCCTCCTGAAAACTCTCATTAACCAGAAGGAAGCCCTCGAGATCAGCACCCTTTTACTCATGGATGTCAATCCGTTGCTTCATCCCAGTTCATCCCGAAACGATCCCCATTATCATCATCATCATGCCTCCTCCATCGTGAGCAGATTCATCCTGACGACCAGCTTCCTACTCGGCAACGCCCTTACCTCATTCCGACATGGATCCTCTGGGGAGACTCACCGACCTTCAGAGGGCATTGTCCATCATGCTCGCCTTCACATCCGCTTTCATTTTGCTGCTGTTGATTTGCTACGGGAAGACGGGTCGAAGATGGGTCTCGCAGTGAGGATTTGCCGATGTTCTTCCATGGTTGCTATGGCTGCAGTTCTAGTGCTGCTCCTGTCCATCTCGGCTCTCCATCAATGGTGAAGCACAAATTCCATGTAAATATATAGAATTGTGATTCAGGCTGATCTTGAGACTGTATAGGGAATACTGAGTTTTGTTTGCATAACAGTTAGTTTGTTATGATTCACAATTGAAAAAGCGGGCCCTATGGCAATTTGTAGTTATTTATTATTGAATTTTTCGTGATGTGGAATAGATTATTATTTTCACAGTAAATTATAAATTGCCACCCAATTTTTTTTCAAACAAACAGATCATAGAAGGAAATCTTTTATATTTTGCAGCCACGGATATTGTGGAACTTGACTTGCCTTCTTATTTCTTCTGTTTGAATTTTTTATGATAAAAAAAGCTCACTTACTAATTTTCTTTCACAGCTTTTTACATGGGGTTTATTTAAGTATAGAATTAAGTCTAACCGAATTAAATCGCACTACAAAGATATAAATTGGACTGATCCAAACCGAAGCAAATTGATTTATGATGCTTTTTTTATTGTTGTTTATGCTGAATGCAAAATAACATATCCATTTTCACATTTTGTTCCTAATCAAATCAATCATGCTCGATCGTGTAATAAAATTCATCCACCCAAAAATAATAAACAAAATAGAATAATATCTAATTTTTTTGGATTTTCATGATTAACAACCAGTCAGAAAAGAAATATCCATCACATTTCACATGTCGATATCTCTTATTGATTGATAATCAGTCTTTGAATAAGTACATTGCTATGTCAATAATGCACAAAATTAGTAAATCAAATGACTACTTGCTTTCATGAAGAGATTTCATCATGCGGAATTTGACGATTTACATATATGATGTGATTATGCATGGGAAGACTATGAGCAATTCAATGAAACCAACAAGATCTCCAAAAAAGATTTGGTTCAACAAATCTATCTCCACCTAAACTCGTAAACAAGTATGGTTATCATGATAATCACTTATTGAAATATTCATTGTTATTTGATTATTTGTGATTTAGAATGAACTATTATTTTCACAATAAATTATAGATTGCCACCCAATCATTTCTCAAACAAATATATTGAAGAAGGAAATATTTATATGGTGGAACTTGACCTAGTTTTTTTTATTTCTTCTATTTGAATTTTTTATGACTAAAACCTCACTTACTAACTTTCTTTCTCTTTGGCCACAAAAAAAAAAAATCTTTCGCAGCTTTGAGCATGAGAATGCTTTTAAAAAAAAATCATGATCATGATTAATCGGACAGTTTGGTTCAAAATCAAGTCTAATTGAACCAAATCGCACTACAAATGATATGAATTGGACACAAATGATATAAATTGGACTGATCCAAACCCAAGTAAATCAGGTTATGGTGCTTTTTTTTTTCTTACTATGCTGAATGCAAAATAACATTACCCATTGTCACATATTCTTCCCAATCAAATCAATCATGCTCAATCGAGTAATAAAATTCATCCACCCAAAAATAACAAACAAAATAGAATAATATCTAAATTATTTGGATTTGCACTATCAACAATGGTATAGAAAAGAAATATCCATTGCATAAAACTAGGCTATGAATTGTAGCCCATACATTCGGGGATATCTTCTATTGATGCATTATTAATACCCTGCCTATGAATGAGTACATCGTTATATCAATAATGCAAAAAATCAAAAATCAATATATCAAATGACTACCTGGTTTCATGAAGAGATTTCGTCATGCGAAATTTGATGATTTACACATATGATAATGATTCCGTATTGGAAGAATATGAGCAATTCAATGAAGCAAACAAGATCTCCATAAATGATTTTGTTTAACAAATTTATCTCCACATAATCTCATAAGCAAATATGGTTATCGTGATAATCACTCATGAAGTCTTCATTAGAGATTGAAGTGAATGCGAAAGAAAAGAAATATCAGCTTCATTAAACTCAAACTGAGATGGCATGAACCAAAAACACGTCGTCTTTTTTTTTTTTTTTTTTTTGGGAGAACCCAAATACGTTGTATGGATCAACTTCTGAGTTTTTCGACAAGAACTATATATGTGCATGGATGCTTCACCTCCTCACCAATGCCATGGGGTTTAACCAGTTTGTTCCGCTGTGCCTGAATCTTGGCCGGACTTTCTTGCTGATGGGCGGGCGATCGGATCCACGTTGGTCTTGAATCCGACTACCACCTCGTCATTTGGGCAAAAGTGAAACCCTAATCCATCGCCCCTTTGCTTCTCTCTCTTGCACTCTTTGCAAGGCATGCGACCNCAAAACTGATTTCGTTTAACAAATCTATCTCCACATAATCTCATAAGCAAGTATGGTTATCGTGATAATCACTCATTAAATCTTCATCAGAGATTGACGCGAATGCGAAAGAAAAGAAATATCGCCTTCGTTAAACTCAAACCGAGATGGCATGAACCAAAAACATGTTGTATGGATCGACTTTTGAGTTTTTCGACAAGAACTATATATGTGCATGGATGCTTCACCACCTCACCAATGCCATGGGGTTTAACCAGTTTGTTCCGCTGTGCCTGAATCTTGGCCGGACTTTCTTGCTGATGGGCGGGCGATCGGATCCACGTTGGTCTTGAATCCGACTGCCACCTCGTCATTTGGGCAAAAGTGAAACCCTAATCCATCGCCCCTTTGCTTCTCTCTCTTGCACTCTTTGCAAGGCATGCGACCGGTCTTCGTGACATGCTGTCGCAAGCGCGACGGCATCGCCTTCTCTGGTGGCGTCTCCACGGCGTCAGCGTCCTCATCCTCAATAGCTCGTTCGACATCGTCATGAATCCTTTGCATCATTTGATCTTTCTCTGACCGCTTTCGCACAATGGGGCGATGCATCTTCTTGCCGCGAGTTGAGACCCTCTTAGATGGCGAGGCCGACTTCATGACTGAGAATTTCGATTGGACTGCAATTGGTAAAATTCACAGAGTTGAGTGAGGGGATTACCACTGCAGTTATTTATTTTTGTTTAGATGTTTCGCATTGAATTTTCCAATGATTTTGAAAAAAAAAAATGGATTTGGATAAAATTCTATTCAAGTTCAAATTTGGCTCTATCAATAAAATTATTGCGTAGCCTATAGACCATGTAAATCAATACTATCTCAACCATTAATTATGTGGGTTCCACAGTAAGGCCATGTGATCAATGGTAGAGGTGAGTTTGGTTTACATGATCTATTAAACATGATAAAGTAGTTGTATAGGACCACAACATAATAGATAAGTATGATTAAATAGGGTTTTGAAACTACTAGAATCCTTGCTTTAAGTGATAGGGTAATTATTCTATTTGATTTGACTTTGAAAATAGAGATAAAAATCCAAAACTCCTACATTCTCTCCCCAATAAGATCAGATATATAAATTATATCACACTAATAATGATCTAATAATTTTTTTTAAATTTCATTCCCAAATTCTAATAGTCATATTAATTGTATAAGTAAACAAAAGCATAGCAATATTAATTCATAACTGAACTAATAGTGACTATTGTGATCTACCAAATTGTAATTATCTTTCCTAGTATGATATGATAGTCATGTGATAATGTTATTGCTTGTGTTACGAATTTTAATAATTGTTGATTATATAAGAAAATAAAAGCATATATTGGCTATAGCATTATCAGTTTATATCAGTCGTAGTCATGATTAGTGTAATTTCTACGATCATTGTAGTTTATAAAATTGTAGTTATCTTTTATCAAAATAGTAGCATGATATTCACTATTTGACAAATCGAAAAGAGTAATGCATATAGAGAGAAGGAGACCAAAATTATCAAAAGAGTCCTGGTCCCATATGCATTGGTGTTGCTTTAGTCTTAAATCTTTAAATTAGGTTAATTTAGTTATAAATCTTTTTACACTTTGCCAATCGAATGCATTCAGTCAATTTGATCAAAAATTGTTAATGTAGACATTGGTCATTTTACATAGTACGACCGGTGTTTACATAGATAATTTTTAATTTCTTACAAGGAAATCATTGCTCTTTTTTCTTTTTTTTGAAAGAAGGAAATATTTCTTATTAGGCACTTACGTTATGTTTGATGGGAAGGAATAAGCATTTCATTAAATTATAAAATATCTGTGTATATATGTATATATATATATATAGTTTTTCTATCAATATGAACTATATTTTCTCAATTAATTAACATATTTTCAAATTTTTACAAATTTATAATCTCTTGATCACGTCTCTGCTTCCCTCCCTCCAAGTAATCTCGTAGATTTACCTTTTATTTCGTTAGGCTTACAAAAAATATAGTTATTGAATACATTCATTGTTATTAACGTATTGCATGTATTTTTAAATTAGAATCACATGATTTGATAGTTACTCTTTGAATCATAACACCTTTAGTTTAGAGGAGTCTAAACACAGTACGATTACATGTTGATTTATGTCCCCTTTTACATGTAATGCAAGGAGCATGACTTAAATTTACTGCCGTTCTGAATCGTTCAAATTCAAAATACAACAACATGAAGAAACAAGATTCACACGTTAATGTGATATGCACGTAGAAGTTAACTGCAGCAAAGCAATGATTAAAGGAAAATTGTTTGTGGAACTTAAATCTGACGAACTATCAAACTCAAGATTCATCGGTACACATTTAGGAGTTTTTGTGACGCTTCAAAAGTTTTGAGATATTGTTGTGACATAAATTATAATTTTTAGTGATATTTTCTTTATCAAATTAGAGAGTTTAGAGATGGGGTAATTTTCATTGTAGTGCGTGTTTAGGAGAACTAAATCTTTCCTTAGATAATCATTAGCAACACCTTTCTTCCTTTTTATTTTTAATTTTCTTTTTGTAGTGGTTTGAATTCACTTGCCGCTTACTAGCTTGTAAAATCTAGACTGAAAATTCGCCGATGCTATCGACATAAACAACGGTCCCACCTTTGTTTTTTTTTCCTCTTTGAATACTTTGACGAATTGGAAAAGGTAAAGCGTACAGCGAGAATGAGAGTTTACTCAGCCAATGAGGACCAAAAGCTAAGAAAAAAGAGGGAAATTTTTGAAATTTTTGTTAGGTCTAAACAGAACTTTTGACAATATCAGATGTCATTCATGTCTCAAAACTTGAACATCAATAGATTGACATTTTAATGATTCAAAATACTTTTGTTGTTCTTTGTTTCATGATGATGGACCCAAAAACATGATCTAGGCACGATATATGAATATAAGCAAAAAAAAACGAAAAAAGGAAATCATAGAAATTTATCGAAAAACCTCATGTCCGATCAATAAAAATTCACAAACAAAAAGGACTGCATGCATCCTATAGAAATCAATATTCCTAGCCTACACATCAAATATATCTCGAACTATGAGGAATGCTAGACATCTTGAGAAATCCTCCAATTACGTGACGGGACAATCTTTTAACCGTACCTATTTCAACATCAAATAAAAGACCATCACATTGTTTTAGTAAGGTTTCTTAATACTCCTCACATTGTTTCTCAAACTATTAGAGCAACCGCAGGTTGGCATACCAAGACAAGCATGGACACAAAGGCTTGACCAATCCCACAGGGTCCAACCATCTGTTGCATTGGGATTCGGATTGGTCCTCAATTCAGTAACCATCACCTGATCGGATAGGCCACAATGAGACTTCGGGCGAGAGATTGGACCTGCCTTAGTCTTGAACCCAACTACCACTGGATCGCATGGGCAGCAATGAAAGGCTAATGGTCTCTCATCCGTTTCTCTCTCCTCTGCACACTCTTCGCAAACAATGTAGCTGCTCTTTGCACTAATGGCCTTCCCAGCGATGCTGAATCCATTGCGAGATTCACAACCCTTTGGCATAGTCTGATCTCCTTGCCGTTGCTTCACCACTATGGCAAGGTTTGCCGCCGCATTCTCCGTCTTAGATGCGAAATCCATTTTGCTATGGGTAATTGCAATTTGATGATTGAATAATAGATGCCAGGAATTGAATGAGATCTGTAGTATTTAGTACATCTATATATACAATTAGAGCAATCTCGGGTTTGCTTAGGAATTTGATATAAAGTCTCTTTAAGTGTTTGACTACAAGTCTAATTCTAGTTTTGGTAGGAAACACATAAGAATGTGAACAAATAATTCTTATTTATTTATTTTGAATTTGAAACCGGCACAATCAAATATTCTTAAATTGTGTATGACTGTAAAATTTCATCTATATGAATTATAGCTTATAAAATAATTAACATATCAAATTTTGAGAAATTTATAATCTATATTAATCAACTCTCTTTCTCTCTCCAAATAATTTGTTAGATTTACCTTTTATTTTGTTAGGTACAGGGAAAATATAGTTATCGAATCAATCCCTTCTTATGTACGTATTAATGTGCATCTGGGTTTTTTTATTTTTTAATTTACAGTCCGAACCAACCTGTTCTTTCTGCCACTGTCGAATCCTGGCTGGTCGTTACCACCGACGTGCGATGGAGAACCCTAATCCATCATCTCTTTCCCTCTCAGTCTCGCTCTCTTTGCAAAGCATATAACCTGCCCTTCGCCAACTACAGCACCATCTCCTTCATCGCGTGCATTCCCTTCTCGATGCCCTCGAAACCGTGGCGGCTTCTTTGCGTTCCCGGATCTATTTGCGATTGCTTCGGCATGACGGTGCGGGGGCAACATCTTTTTGTGGGTCATGATCGTGAGACCCATATGTGCTAGTGATTTTGCGACTTGATGACTGAGTATTGATGGGATAGAGTTTTGATGAATGAAAAGATACTTCTTAGTTTGTTTTACAAATAAATTATCAACAGGAGTGCCTATCTCAAGCTTTGGAATTATTTAAAGTAAGTCATCGTCTATTATTTTCCATTTATCAACTATTTTTCCATAAGTCTTGTTGATATGGGTCGAATTGAGTTTCATAAGCTCTTGAAATCTTCTTTGGAATTATTTTTTCCGTATTAGTAGTAGTCGGATAGACCCGAGCTCGTGAAAACTCTCTCTCATTAAGCAGAAGATCCAGAGCCCCGAGATTAGCAGTTTTACTCTTCCAGAGCCCTCGAGATTAGAACCCGTTGCTTCATCCCTGTTCATCCCAAAACGATCCCAATCATCATCATGATGCCTCCTCCATCGTGAATAGATTCATTGTGACGGTCAGCTTTCTAATCGGCAACGCCCTCACCCTTGTTCCGACATCAATCCACGGGCGAGACTCATAAATCTTTAGAGCGCTAACGTTGTCCATCATGTGCTCGCCTTTGCATAAGCTATGGGAAGACAAGGTGCTATGGGAAGACAGGTCTCATGGCGAGGATTTGCCAATGGTCTTCCATGGTTGCCATGGCCGTAGCTCTAGCGTTGCTCACATTATAGTATTTTGATTCAAGCCGGTCTTGGGATTGCATAAGAAATATTGGATTTTGCTAGTTTAATAGAGCAGTCAGTTTGTTGTGAATTTACAAATTTTTAAAAGAGTAGGTCTCACAATAATTTATAATTATTATTATTTCATTTTTTGTGATCCAAAATAGATCGAAGGAAATCTGTTTTATTTTACAGTTACTGATATTGTGGAACTTGACCTAGTTTTTTATTTCTTTTGTTTGAAAAAAAAAATTCTTTGACAGCTTTTACCGTGAGGGTGCTTTTAATCATGATTTATAAATAAAAAAATCACCATTACCGAACAGTTTAGTTCAGAATCAAGTATAACCAAACCAAATCGCACTTCAAATGATATAAATTGGACTGATCCAAATCGAAGCAAATCGATTTATGATGCTTTTCTTTTTTTGTTGTTTATGCTAAATGCAAAATAACATTACCCATTTTCATATTTTGTTCGCAATCAAATCAATCATGCTCTATCAAGTAATAAAACTCGTCCACCCAAAACTAATAAACAAAATGGAATAATATCTAAATTATTTGGATATACGCTCGGCGGTATCTTCTACTGATACATTATTGACCATCCGTCTTTGAATGAGTACATCACTATATCAATAATGCACAAAATTAATAAATCAAACAACTACCTGATTTCATGAAAAGATTTCGTCATGCAAAATTTGACGATTTACAGATATGATATGTTTATGCATTGGAAGAATATGAGCAATTGAATGAAGCAAACAAGATCTCCGAAAATGATTTGGTTCAACAGATCTATCTCCATAAACTCAAACCAGTTTGGCTATCCTAATAATCACTCACTGAATCTTCATTAAAGCATGATGCGAATGTGAACGAGAAGTATTTGCTTCGATAAACACAAAGCGAAATGGAATGAACCCCAAAACATTTCATTTTTTTGTCGGAGAACCCAAGAACATTGCAAGGATCAAATTTTGAGTTTCTCAACAAGAGCTATCTATGCGCATGAATGCATCGCCACTTGTCTATACCACAGGGTTTAACCAGTTTGTTCCACTGCGTCTGAACCCAAGCCGGACTTTCTCGCTGATGGGGGGGCAATCGGATCCACGTTGGTCTTGAATCCGACTACCACCTCGTCATTTGGGCAAAAGTGAAACCCTAATCCATCGCCCCTTTGCTTCTCTCTCTTGCACTCTTTGCAAGGCATGCGATTGGCCTTCTTAACGTACTTTCGCAAGCTCGACGGCATCGCCTTCTCTGGCGGCGTCTGCACTGCGGGAGCGTCCTCATCCTCGATGGCTAGATCGACATCGTCATGAATCCTTTGCATCATCTGATCTCTTTCCGACTGCTTCCGCGTGATGGCGCGATGCATCTTCTTGCCGCGAGTGGAAACCTTCTTAGATGGCGAGGCCGACTTCATGACTGAGAATTTGGATTGGACTGTAGAAGGTAAAATTCAGAGAGTTGAGTGAGGGGATTACCGCTGTACTTATTTATATTTGTTTGGACGTTACGCATTGAATTTCACTTTGATTTTGAAAATAAAAAATTGGATTTGGATAAAATTCTTTTCAAGTTCAAATGTGGCGCAATCAACAAAATTATTGCATAGCTTATAGATCATGTAAACAAATACTATCTCAACCATCAATTATGTAGGTTCCACAATAAGGCCATGTGATCAACGGTGAAGATGAGTTGGGTCTACATGATCTATAGACTGTGTTAAAGTAGTTGTATAGAACTACAACATAATAAATAAGTATGATGAAAATAGGGCTGTGAAACTAATAAAATCCTTGAATTAAGAGATAGAGTAACTATATTATCTGATTTGGCTTTGAGATAAAACATCAAAACTCCTACATTCTCTCTCCAATAAAATCACATATATAAATTATATTATACAGATAGTGATGTAATAATTTTTTAATTATTTTTTTTCTCGAATTCTAATAGTTGTATTAATTGTATAAGTAAACGAAAGCATAGCAATATTAATTCATAACTGAACTAATAGTGACTATTGTGATCTACCAAATTGTAATTATCTTTCCTAGTATGATATGCTTGTCATGTGATAATGTTATTGCTTGTGTTACGAATTTTAATAATTGTTGATTATACAACAAAATAAAACCATATATTGGCTATAGCATTATCAATTTATATCAGCCGTAGTCATGATTAGTGTAATTTCTATAGTCATTGTAGTTTATAAAATTGTAGTTATCTTTTATCATAATAGTAGCATGATATTCACTATTTGACAAATCGAAGAGAGCAATACAAATAGAGAGAAGGAGACCAAAATTATCAAGAGTCCTAATCCCATATGCATTGGTGCTGCTTTAGTCTTAAATCTTTAAATTAGGTTAATTTAGTTATAAATATTTTTTACAGTTTGCCAATTGAATGCATTCAGTCAATTTGATCAAAAATTTATGTAGACATTAGTCATTTTACATAGCACGACCGGCATTTACGTAGATAATTTTTAATTTCTTAAAAGGAAATCATTGCTCTTTTTTTTTCCTTCTTTTTGAAAAAAGGAAATATGTCTTATTAGGCACTTACGTTATGTTTGATGGGAAGGAATAAGCATTTCATTAAATTATAAAATATGTATATATATGTATATATGTATAAATATAGTTTATCTATCAATATGAACTATAGTTTATCAATTAATTAACATATTTTCAAATGTTTAGAAATTTATAATCTCTTGATCACGTCTCTGCCTCCCTCCCTCCATATAATCTTGTAGATTTACCTTTTATTTCGTTAGGCTTACGGAAAATATAGTTATTGAATACTTTCATTGTTATTAACGTATTGCATGTATTTTAAAATTACAATCACATGATTTGATAGTTACTCTCTGAATCATAACACCTTTAGTTTAGAAGAGTCTAAACACAGTACGATTACATGTTGATTTATGTCCCCATTTACGTGTAATGCAAGGAACATGACTTAGATTTACTACAGTTGTGAATCATTCGAATTCAAAATACAACAACACGAAGAAACAAGATTCACACGTTGATGTGACATGCACGTAGAACTTAACTCCAGCAAAGCAATGATTAAAGAAAAATTGTTTGTGGAACTTAAATTTGACGAACTATACAAACTCAAGATTCACCGGTACACATTTAGGAGTTTTTGTGACGCTTCAAAAGTTTTGATATATTGTTGTGACATAAATTATAATTTTTAGTGATATTTTCTTTATCAAATTAGAGAGTTTAGAGATGGGGTAATTTTCATTGTAGTGCATGTTTAGGAGAACTAAATCTTTCCTTAGATAATCGAGAAAATATTCAGTGGTTTGCTCGCGCCACGTCATGAGCTGACGTGGCACGCATTTTTGCTCTTAGCCAATAATAACTCGACACGTGTACGACGATGTGGAATTAAAAATAAAATAAAAACTTCGTTTCTCTCACTTCCTCCGTCATGACAGCCACAGCCCGAGCACCATCGTCGCCGCCGCAACCTCCATCCTTGAGTCCTCCGCTTTGTCCATGGACGAGATTTGGAGCTTGCCATCAATGCTCGCGGCCATGGACGATTTGCGGTGACCAGATCTGTGAATGAGGCATCTCGGAGCCATGGACAAACAGGCGGCCATGGATGATGGAGGAACCTTCCAGCGCTAATCGGGGTTGACCCCAGTAGCCTCTCGGGCTCCCTTTTTTTTTTGTTTTTCTCCAACCTCCAGATCTGGCATCGCGTCCTTCGTCCATGGCTGCCATCAACTCCGCTGGCGTTGCTCTCCAGATCGCCAGATCTGGCCATCTGTGGTCGAACGCGTCCAGGCATCGAGCTCCGTCTTTTTCAGTTTTTCCCCAACCTCCAGATCTGGCATCGCGTCCTTCGTCCATGGCTTCACTGGCTTCTCTCTCCAAATCTCCAGATCTGGCCAAACGTGGTCGAACGCGTTTGGCAGCATCCAGATCTGGAATCGCGGAACCATGGCCGCGACAGACCTGGCCAAGCCTTCAGATCTTAGTGACCTCCATGACTCTGCCGGTAGCGACGACGGAGAGAGGCGCCAGATCTGGATGAGCAACATTGGAGCCGACAGTGAGCGACAACGGAGGTGTAATCGGGGCCGACCGCAAGCGCCACTGGAAGCGGTGGAGATGGTGACTGGAGAGGATGGAGGAGGAAGGACCGCAAGCAACGCCGAAAGGGATGGAGATGGTGGCCGGAGATGGTGGCCGGAACAAGGGTACTCTGTGGTGGAGGAAGAAGAAGATAAAAATCAAAACTTTATTTTTTTAATCCAACTCATCAGACACGTGTCAACTTATTATTGGATATGAGTAAAAATGCGCACCACGTCAGCTGATGACGTGGCGCTTGCAAACTACTGAATATTTTCTCTAGATAATCATTAGCAACACCTTTCTTCCTTTTTATTTTTAATTTTCTTTTTGTAGTGGTTTGAATTCACTTGCAGCTTACTAGCTTGTAAAATCTAGACTGAAAATTCGCCGATGCCATCGACAGAAACAACGGTCCCACCTTTGTTTTTTTTTTCCTCTTTCAATACTTTGACGAATTGGAAAAGGACAAGCGTACAGCTAGAATGAGAGTATACTCAGCCAATGAGGACAAAAAGCTAAGAAAAAAGAGGGAAATTTTTGAAATTTTTATTAGGTCTAAACAGAACTTTTGACAAGATCAGGTGTCTCATGTCTCAAAACTTGCACATCAATAAATTGACATTTTAATGATTCGAAATAGATTTGTTGTTCTTTTTTCATGATGATGGACTTGACTAAATTACCACAAGAATTCCAATCAAAAAAGCACGATCTAAGCACGATATATGAATATATGCAAAAAAGAAAAGAAAAGGAAAGCACAGAAGTTAATCGAAAAATTTCATGTCTGATTAATAAAAACTCACAAACAAAAAGGATTGCATGCATCCTACAGAAATCAATATTCCTAGCCTACACATCAAATATATCTTGAACTATGAGGAATTCTAGACATCTTAAGAAATCCTCCAATGAAGTGACGGGACAATCTTTTAACTGTACCTATTTCAACATCAAATAAAAGACCATCACATTGTTTTAGTAAGGTTTCTTAATACTCCTCACATTGTTTCTCAAACTATTAGAGCAACCGCAGGTTGGCATACCAAGACGAGCATGGACACAAAGGCTTGACCAATCCCACGGGGTCCAACCATCAGTTGCATTGGGATTCGGATTTGTCCTCAATTCAGTAACCATCACCTGATCAGACGGGCCACGATGAGACTTCGGGCGGGAGATTGGACCTGCCTTAGTCCTGAACCCGACCACCACTGGATCGCACGGGCAACAGTGAAAGGCCGATGGTCCCTCATCCCTTTCCCTCTCCTCTGCACACTCTTCGCAAACAATGTAGTTGCTCTTTGCACTAATGGCCTTCCCAACGATGCCGAATCCGTTGCGAGATTCACAACCCTTTGGCATAGTGTGATCTCCTTGAGGTTGCTTCACCACTATGGCAAGGTTTGCCATCGTGTTCTCCGTCTTCGATGTGAAATCCATTTTGCTATGGGTAATTGCAATTTGACGATTGAATAATAGATGCCAAGAATTGAATGAGATCTGTAGTATTCAGTACATCTATATATACAATTAGAGCAATCTCGAGTCTGCTTAGGAATTTGATATAAAGTCTCTTTAGGTGTTTGACTACAAGTCTAATTCTAGTTTTGGTAGGAAACACGTAAGAATGTGAACAAATAATTCTTATTTATTATTTATTTATTTTGACTTTGAAACAGGCACAATAAAATATTCTTAAATTGTGTATGACTGTGAAAATTTCATCTATATGAATTATAGCTTACAAAATAACTAACATATCAAATTTTGAGAAATTTATAATCTATATTAATCAGCTCTCTTTCTCTCTCCAAATAATCTTGTAGACTTACCTTTTATTTTGTTAGGTACAGGGAAAATATAATTATCGAATCAATCCCTTCTTATATACGTATTAATGTGCATCTGGGTCTTTTTATTTTTTAATTCACAATCCGAACCACCTGTTCTTTCTGCCACTATCGAATCCTGGCAGGTCGTTACCATCGGCAGGCAGGCGATTGGACCCAAATCCGACTATCACTGGATCATTGCGATGTAGAACCCTAATCCATCATCTCTTTCCCTCTCAGCCTCGCTCTCTTTGCAAAGCATGTAACCTGCCCTTCGCTAGCTGCGACACCATCTCCTTTATCGCGTGCATTCCCTTCTCGATGCCCTCGAAACCGTAGCGGCTTCTTTGTGTTCCCGGATCTCTTTGCGATTGCCTCGGCATGACAGTGCGGCAGCACCATGTTTATCGTGGGTCATGGTCGCGAGACCCATATGTACCAGTGATTTTGCGACTTGATGATTGAGTATTGATGGGATAGAGTTTCGATGGAGGAAAAGACACTTCTTAGTTTGTTTTACAAATAAATTATCAACAAGAGTGCCTATCTCGGACTTCAGAATTATTTAAAGTAAGTAAGTCATCGTCTTTTATTTTCCAGTTATCAATTATTTTTCCACAATTCTTGTTGATATGGGTCGAGTTGAGTTTCAAAAGCTCTTGAAATCTTCTTTGGATTTATTTTCTTCCGTATTAATAGTTGTTGGATAGACCCGGCCTCGTGAAAACTCTCTCATTAAGCAGAAGATCCAGAGCCCCCGAGATTAGCAGTTTTACTCATCCAGTGGATGTGAACCCGTTGCTTCGTCCCAGTTCATCCCAAAACGATCTCAATCATCATCATGATGCCTCCTCCATCGTGCGTGAATAGATTCGTTGTGATGGTCAGCTTTCTAATCGGCTACGTTCTAATCAGCAATGCCCTCACCCTTGTTCCGACGTCGATCCATGTGCAAGACTCCACATTGTCCATCATGCTCGCCTTTGCATAAGCTATGGGAAGACAGGTCTCATGGCGAGGATTTGCGGATGGTCTCCCATGGTTGCCATGGCCGCATAAGCTATGGGAAGACAAGTCTCATGGCGAGGATTTGCCAATGGTCTTCCATGGTTGCCATGGCCATAGTTCTAGCGTTGCTCCTGTCTGTCTTGGCGCTTCATTAATCATGTAAACATTATAGTATTGTGATTCAAGCCGATCTTGGGATTGCATAAGAAATATTGGGTTTTGCTAGCATAACAAAGAATAACAGTTAGTTTGTTGTGAGTTACAAATTTTTAAAAGAGTGGGTCCCACAATAATTTATAATTATTATTATTTTATTTTTTGTGATCTAGAATAGATAGAAGAAGGAAATCTGTTTTATTTTACGGTTATTGATATTGTGGAACTTGACCTAGTTTTTTATTTCTTCTGTTTGAATTTTCTATGACCAAAACCTCACTTACTAACTTTCTTTCACTTCGACCCAAATTTTTTTTCTTTCACAGCTTTTATCATGAGGGTGCTTTTAATTGCGATTTGTAAAAAAAATCACAATTTTCAGCTCAGAATCAAGTCTAACCGAATCAAATCACACTACAAAGGATATAAATTGGATTGATCCAAACCGAAGCAAATCGATTTATGATGCTTTTCTTTTTTTGTTGTTCATGCTAAATGCAAAATAACATTACCCATATTCACATTTTGTTCCCAATCAAATCAATCACGCTCTATCAAGTAATACAACTCGTCCACCCATAACTAATAAACAAAATGGAATAATATCTAATTATTTGGATTTTCACGTTAAACAACGGTTTAGAAAAGAAAAATCCATCGCATAAAGCTAGGCCGTGAATTGTAGCCCATGCGCTTGGCAATATCTTCTACTCATGCATTATTGACAATCAGACTTTGAATGAGTACATCACTATATCAATAATGCACAAAATTAACAAATCAAATGACTACCTAATTTCATGAAGAGATTTCATCACACAAAATTTGACGATTTACAGATATGATAATCATTATGCGTTGGAAGAATATGAGCAATTGAATGAAGCAAACAAGATCTCTGATTTGGTTCAACAAATCTATCTCCATAAACTCATAAACAAGTTTGGCTATCCTAATAATCACTCACTGAATCTCCATTAAAGCATGATGTGAATGTGAAGGAGAAGTATATGCTTCGATAAACACAGAGCCAAATCGAATGAACCCCAAAACGTTTCATGTTTTTTGTCGGAGAACCCAAAAACATTGCAAGGATCAAATTTTGAGTTTCTAGACGAGCTATATATGCGCATGAATGCATCGCCACTCGCCTATACCACGGGGTCTAACCAGTTTGTTCCACTGCGTCTGAACCCAAGCCGGACTTTCTTGCTGATGGGGGGGGCAATCGGATCCGCGTTGGTCTTGAATCCGACTACCACCTCGTCATTTGGGCAAAAGTGAAACCCTAATCCATCGCCCCTTTGCTTCTCTCTCTTGCACTCTTTGCAAGGCATGCGATTGGCCTTCTTAACATACTTTCGCAAGCCCGACGGCATCGCCTTCTATGGCGGCGTCTGCACAGCGTGAGCATCGTCATCCTCGATGGCTAGATCGACATCGTCATGAATCCTTTGCATCATCTGATCTCTTTCAGACTGCTTCCGCACGATGGCGCGGTGTATCTTCTTGCTGCAAGTTGAAACCCTCTTAGATGGCGAGGCCGACTTCATGACTGAGAATTTGGATTGTACTGCAGAAGGTAAAATTCACAGAGTTGAGTGAGGGGATTGCCGCTGTACTTATTTATATTTGTTTGGACGTTACGCATTGAATTTTACTTTGATTTTGAAACAAAAAATGGATTTGGATAAAATTCTTTTCAAGTTCAAATTTGGCACTATCAACAAAATTATTGTGTAGCTTATAGATCACGTAAACAAATACTATCTCAACCATCAATTATGTAGGTTCCACGGTAAGACCATGTGATCAATGGTGAAGATGAGTTGGGGTCTACATGATCAATAGACTGTGTTAAAGTAGTTGTATAGAATTGCAACATAATAAATAAGTATGATGAAAATAGGGCTTTGAAACTAATAAAATCCATGAATTAAGAGATAGAGTAACTATATTATCTGATTTGACTTTAAAAATAGAGATAAAACATCCAAAACTCCTACATTCTCTCTCCAATAAGATCACACATATAAATTATATTATACAGATAGTGATGTAATAATTTATTTGTTTTTTTCTCGAATTCTAATAATTGTATTAATTGTATAAGTAAACAAAAGCATAGCAATATTAATTCATAACTGAACTAATAGTGACTATTGTGATCTACCAAATTGTAATTATCTTTCCTAGTATGATATGCTTGTCATGTGATAATGTTATTGCTTGTGTTACGAATTTTAATAATTGTTGATTATATAATCAAATAAAAGCATATATTGACTATAGCATTATCAATTTATATCAACCGTAGTCATGATTAGTGTAATTTCTACGGTCATTGTCGTTTACAAAATTGTAGTTATCGTTTATCATAATAATAGCATGATACAATTTGACAAGTCGAAAAGAGTATTGCATAAGAGAGAAGGAGACCAAAATTATCAAAAGAGTAATCCCATATGCATTGGTGTTGCTTTAGTCTTAAATCTTTAAATTAGGTTAATTTAGTTATAAATGTTTTTAGACTTTGCCAATTGAATGCATTCAGTCAATTTGATCGAAAATTATTAATGTAGACATTGGTCATTTTACATAGCACAATCCGCGTTTACGTAGATAATTTTTAATTTCTTACAAGGAAATCGTTGCTCTTTTTTTTTCTTTTTTTCTTTTTTTTTTGAAAGATGGAAATATTTCTTTTTAGGCACTTACGTTATGTTTGATGGGAAGGAATAAGCATTTCATTAAATTATAAAATATATGTGTATATATGTATATATGTATATATATAGTTTCTCTATCACTATGAACTATAGTTTATCAATTGATTAACATATTTTCAAATTTTTAGAAATTTATAGTCTCTTGATCACGTCTCTGCCTCCCTCCCTCCAAGTAATCTTGTAGATTTACCTTTTATTTCGTTAGGCTTACGGAAAATATAGTTATTGAATACATTCATTGTTATTAACATGTTGCGTGTATTTTTAAATTACAATCACATGATTTGATAGTTACTCTATGAATCATAACACCTTTAGTTTAGAGGAGTCTAAACACAATACGATTACATGTTGATTTATGTCCCCTTTTACGTGTAATGCAAGGGGCACGACTTAGACTTACTGCAGTTGTGAATCGTTCAAATTTAAAATACAACAACACGAAGAAACAAGATCCATGCGTTGATGTGATACACACGTAGAACTTAACTCCAGCAAAGCAATGATTAAAGAAAAATTGTTTTTGGAACTCAAATTTGACGAACTATACATACTCAATCCTATGAGAATCATGTTTCTACCGTCTAT
>MU089939.1:0-61476 GCA_014858505.1 Corymbia citriodora subsp. variegata
TTCGGACTTCTCAACTTCTTTTGGCCGCATCAATATCTCAATTATCTTTTGCTTATCAACATCTCTTCCAACAACACCCTACTTGTTTACGAACGAGTAAGTTAGTGACCACATAGGCACCACACCATCGTCGCCACTCTACACATTAAGATCAAATTGATTCTTTTCGACGGAAATTTTAGATGATGTCTCCCTAATTTCCTTAATCTTATAACTGATTTTTGCATGGAGTATTAGCGGATTAGGGAAGGAAAAGAAGCGGTGTACTATCTCTTTGATGGCCCCATACCGACCGATTACCCGCTTCCATATGGTTTCACACTCGACTTCATCGAGCACATCCTCTGCATCGTACAACACATT
The DNA here is from genome assembly GCA_014858505.1 of Corymbia citriodora subsp. variegata. Taxonomy (NCBI): domain Eukaryota; kingdom Viridiplantae; phylum Streptophyta; class Magnoliopsida; order Myrtales; family Myrtaceae; genus Corymbia; species Corymbia citriodora. The sequence goes on from MU089939.1 coordinate 364, forward strand.
TCGAAGTCGATGCAGGCTGTGGTTCTTCACCTGTTGCTCCTCAGCATCCAACAACACGGCCGTAATGGCAGCCATCGTACTTTTAAGCTCGTTGATCTGATTTTCAACGCTGTAAATTTCGACGGCTTTTTGGAATGCTGGGGATGCTATCTTCCCCAACACACCCTGTGCAATGCTGAAAACGATTGATTCAGCCATGCGAAGTGATGGGGGGAATTGATTCAGGCTATTTGGTTTGAGACAAAGAAGAACACACAATGTCTTCCTCTCGCGAGTCAATTGCTATGACTTACAGTTGGATGAAAAGGAGGCTCTTTTCTTACGAGTGGCCTGCATGTTAGCAGAAACATGCTTTCTACCTTTTTTTAATCTTCCTTTCTTGGGAACAATAAAGAATCCAGATTACTTGAAAGGTCCAATCTCATCGAAGTACCTATTCTTTACTTGTGTATGTAATTCACCTCGAAATGATTGTCGTCACTTAGGATAGTTAGCCCACAAGAAATGCTTTCATAATTAATAACAACCTATGCGTAAGGATTTCCAGTGATGATGAAATTACTTTTTTATCGGTTCAATTTTGTGAATGATATAGACGATCATATTTAATCAGGAATATGTTTTCTATATTGTTTATATTTTTCTCTCGGGTATTTCATTGTCAGAGATGATCCGGAATAATTACAATGTTATGAAAAGAATTGTTGATTAAACCGAAAAGAAAAAAAAAAGTTAAGTTGGCGTATGACGAAGTCAATAAACAGAAAGACTGAACAATAGAGAAAACTCAAAGGCGAATTCTGCCTTAACCATTTGAACCGAAAGGCTACCTCAGTTTCCATGGATTAATTTAGAGCAAAGCCATTGGGAACTCCAAGACACGTCGCTTTTGTTCCATGCCGATCAAACCAAGCAAAGAATAAAAAGATAAGCATATCTTGATGGTGTTATGTATAAAGCAAAGTGGAACAAAGTTAGAAATGGACAAGACCTTGTAGGGACCATCAATTGAACTCTCTTGTGATGTGTTGGTTCATCGCTTTTAAAAGTATTAATTAATGATGAGCACTCGTTTCCTAAAGATTTATAATAAAAAAATAAAAAAATAAAAACCTCTTTTTTCTTTGAGGACCCATATGATTCGGGAAAATATTTTTATTTTCCATTTCAATGAAATTGAGAATGAAAATAGTTTTATATTCTCAATTTCTGCTTTCCTAAAAGTGTGTTTCATTCGTGGAGAATGAAACTTTCAATAGAAATGAAACTATTGCGTAGTTGCCTATTAGATTACAAATTGTCACCGAGAAAGCCCAATAGATCAACCTCACCTAGAAATTCCAATCCTTAGTCATATGAAGCCCACATACAGTCTAGCGAAAATTTTAGTAGTTTTGATTTTAAAAAATTTGAAGCTCTTGAACTGTGTTATTTAGATTATGCAAAAAAAAAAAAAAGCTGATTTAGACCACCTGAGACCACTCCCAATTTTCATAGTTCCAAAAAAATTTAGAGCGAGAGAGCAATTTTAAGATTAATTTGTATTGGCCCCAAAATTGCAACCATGTGGAAAGTAGTCAATTTGACAAAGGGGCGTTTGTTTGTTTCACTTTCTCTATGAAAGCACAAAAGTAAATTTGACTTTTGTTAGGGGTATATATGACATATATGTACATAGTTTTTTATGGGGGAATCCAAATTTTAATTTTAATCTTAATTTTATATCGTAGCATTGATAGATAAAAAATGGAATTGAAAAGAACAAAAAAAAAAGAAAATATAAATGTGCTGCTTGGCCCACGTTTGAGTTGATGATGAGACGGTTAGGACTAGAGGTGATCGGTTTTCGGTCCGATCTGGTTTCAAGGTGGAACCGGACCGGAAAAATTGATTCTCAAATTTTGGGACCGTGGATCAGATCGGCCAATCTTAGAACTAGGAACTGGACTGATCGACCACCGGTTCCGAGAATGGAAACCGGAAACCGGACCGCCGGCTATGGGAACCACCCAAAACTGACCGGTCTGGTCTGGGTTGGGCGGTTCCCATTGCATTCCCCTAGTTAGGACCTTTTTAGTTGTTTTACGGTGTACAGCCCAACAACCAGCATCCTTCTAGTAAATTGGGTCAGTCTTTCCATAATTACCCTCTCGAGTCCGACCTGGAATATGTCCAAAAGTATTCTGCATTTTATTTTATTTTATTTTATTTTACAATTTAGTGAGTATACTTGTCAATGTTTTCATGACATGTACTGTTTCTATACAATCCTATATTACTAATTTCCATACACGCGTGCACTGCTTCAAATATATGAATATTTACATAATTTTGCAACATTTTTAGATATTTCGGGTAAAATAAAAGTCAAATTTCTCACGACACTTGCCAAAGGAGTTAATATAATAAAGTCATGATTCTGCCTTGAATTTTTAAGCATGGTTTTAAATCTATTTTACATTTCAAACACCGGAAATTAGGGATGTGTTTTCTGACAACATATTTTCTACGTTATTTTTCCTCGATATTTGACGTGTCTTTTCTTTTTTTTTTTCCCGAAGGATGGCAGGAAATTCCCAATTGGACACGTGTCGATCTAATTTCTCGAATTTTCTTTTTTCCAATTTTTTGGGTTTCGTAAGAGAGGAGAAGCGAGCCATCCGAGTTTCTGGTACTCTCTCCCCCAACCCTACGATGGCAGTGTTTCATTGCCGTATCGTCCAACGCCGCATCTCGATTCTGACCACGTGCCACGTGGACCAATTATTTCTTGTTGTTTTCCTTTTTTTTTTCCGTCCCTATCTTTTTTTTTGTTCAGAATTTTTTGTCTCTATCAATTAGTTATAGTTTGTAATTAACTACTCAAATTCCTAAGCTCCGTTCAAATGTAAACCTGCAAATTTTATTAAATTGTTGCCCACTTATGTGAATTTCTATCATCTGTATTGACTAGGTTGGATTTTGGATCCCCTATGCTCCAAAGAAAGAGAAGAGGTGCCCTCAAGGTCAATGCGATTGATTGAGGCATCGAGAGCTTTTCAACTCATAGATTAAAGATTGTTTATTTGAATATTATCAGTTGTGTAGCTAAACACCCAAATTTAATCGACTCAATAGAGCTTTCAAATCTCAATGCTCATGCCTCTAGATTATTGAAGAAAAAAAGGGAAAGTAAATTGATCATATTCAACAATCATTGAGAGTGGCTACGTCGCTTATGATTTTCCTTGCGCATCCTCAAGACTGATGAGCAAACGAGTCGAGATTATGAGCTTGTTAGGCGATGATCGTTCACCATTTTAGACTTTTGCTTATGCCACTCCTAGCGAAATTCAAAGATGTATCATTTGAATGTAGAAGTTAGTTCTAATTTAAAAAATAAATAAATTGAAGTGTATAGTGAATAATAAAGGTCGAAATTTGAATATCGCAAAATATAGAAAAATGTCAAAATAATAAAGTGAGCATGCAGACCGATCGTGGGTGCATGTGCAACCCATGAGGCGGCCCTAAAGACTGTGGGGTCCACCGTCAGGGCCCACGTTCTTCTCGACCGGAACCTGAGAAAGCACGAAAGCTACGAGCCCGCGGGTGACGGACACGTGGCATCCATCCCTGGAGCGCCAATCCAACGACAGCGAACTTTAAAATGAATACAGTAAAAAAAATGAAAATGAAAGTTATGCTCTCTTTATTCCTGAGAAAAATAAATGATTTATAAAATATTTTCTCAATAGCCGCTTATATTTTTTGAAATAATTAGGTGATGGAAATACCTTTATTACCACCAATAAATTTATGATTGAATGTATCAAATATTTTTGTAGATGATGAAAATAATTTCTCTTTAATTCATCATTAAAAAATATTTTTTTAATCATTCATTTTTCGCAAAACAAACAGAACTCCAATTGAACTATGCAACCAAAAAGAAGCCTGGAACAATCATAATGTTGACTTGCCTCCTTTCGCACTCTTAAATCACAAGGACATTATTGCATGTCATAATTGCAATTAGGTTTTTGAAATTTTTTATCTGTCTTTTAATAATTAAAATTTTTCTCAAGCTGATAATCGATGAAGAAATTATTCTTTATCGAACCTAGTTCTCTTAATGTTATAAGGAAATAAGCACGTTTTTTTTTGTTAGTTCTATCTAATTGATATTTGTTACTACTATATAGCTTATGAATGAAAGATTTGATGGAGCAATAAAACAAATAAGAAGTATAATTAAGCATTCAGACATGACAAACATTGTTTAGTGATGATGATATTAGAAAAGAATTTATCACTTAAGTAATCAAACATTTTTTTTTATCAAGAAAAACATTTTTACTAGTGTTAGGGACCAGACCACTCCAAGTAGAGAACAATGGGCTTACCTTGTTCTCTACTTGGAGTGGTCTGGTCCCTAACACTAGTAAGAGCGAAGTTTTTATTTCAGGAGGGTTTGAGACTACCAAGGAGCAGATCTTACAAATGCTTGGCTTCAACCTTGGTTCCCTCCCTGTGCGCTACTTGGGTGTACCTATAATTACATCGAGACTGAACAAAGTGGACTGCAATGCCCTAATATGCCGTCTCACTGCTAGAGTCCAATCTTGGACCCACCAGTTTCTTTCCTTTGCAGGCCGACTTCAACTTATCAAATCGGTGCTACATGCTATTCAAGCTTACTGGACCTCCATCTTCTGGCTCCCATCTTCGGTAGTGGACAAGATAGAACAAATATGCAGACAATTCCTCTGGAAGGGTCCATCCATGGGTCGGGGAGGTGCAAAGGTGTCTTGGGTTGATGTTTGCCTTCCCTTTTCAGAAGGAGGTCTTGGCATAAGAAGAATCAGGGATATCAATAAAGCAGCCATGGCTAAACACATATGGTTACTATTTACTGATAAAGAATCTTTATGGTGCAAATGGATTCATGCCACATATCTCAAAAGGCCGTTTTTTTGGAATGCATCGACACCTACCCAGTGCTCTTGGGCTTGGCGAAAGATCCTTGCTCTAAGGGATGTTTTCCTGCCCCACTTTAGATGGAAGATAGGAAATGGTGAATCTACATCGCTTTGGTTTGATCCATGGCTTAACATTGGTCCTCTAAAATCGGTATTTTCAGACAGCTACATATACCAATCGGACCTTCTCAGAGCGAAGGTGAATGACATTTATTCTCTGGATGGGTCACAATTACTCCAAGAGCTAGCTCTATGGCAAATACCGATTCCTCATCTCTCTAGTGGTCAAGATACCTTTACTTGGGTAGAGGACTCCTCCGGTAAATTTTCATCGGCTTCGGCTTGGAATATAATTAGGTGCAAATCCAACCTGGTTCATTGGTCCTCTTTTGTCTGGGATAAGACTCTGGCCCCTAGATATCAATTTCTTCTTTGGCTTATTACCAAGGATCGCCTTCCTACTCAAGTTAATCTAATGTCATATGGTAGTATTCCTAATCCGGTCTGTGCCTTGTGCAGCTCTAGACCTGATTCCGTTAACCACCTGTTTTTTGACTGCTGCATCTCCAATTCTATGGCTAATTTTTGGGCCAACAAGTGTAACCTCCCTTGGAGCAACTCCTCTTGGTCGGATAATCTTCTCTGGGTTATTAACTCTGTGTCTGGCAAAGGTTTCTATCGGGAGATAGCACGCTTTTCCTTTGGAGCTTTATGCTATATTATATGGAAAACCAGGAATGATATTCTCTTCCGTGGCCACAACCTTTATGTTCCTTCCATGAAGCTATACCTCTGTAACGCGGTCAAAGACAAAGCCTTAGCTTTCAAATCGGTGGAAGATAATCCTAGAAACAGAAGAATGCAACGTAGTTGGGAGATAGATCCTCGGATTTTTGTAGTGGACCCGTCCACAATTTAGTATAGGATGTTTTTTCTATACTCTTGGTTCCTTTATGGTCCTTGCTTGCTTGTAATTTTTTCTTCGGGTGACCACGGTACCCTTTTACTCCGGTGACATTTTGTCCAGTTGAGTGTATGTTGGTACTGTGTCTTCCCCCTCTTTTGTTGTACATTCCGCTGGTCGATTTTATGATAATACTTACCTTACCAAAAAAGAAAGAAAGAAAAGAAACGTTTATATAAACTAAATCACCACCCCACCCTCAAACACATCAATGGAGAATTCCTTAGAGCTCGTTTGGTTTTTGGTGCATTTGTGGTTGAATTGTAATTGTGTAGTGAAGTGTTGTGGTACATGTTTTTAAAGTCGCAACAGCTCAAAGTTAGATAAGACAATGTCTCGAAGAATGCGGTGAATTGTTATAACTTTGGATAGATTGTACTTGTTGAGGTATTCACAAAAGCATCTTCAAAAGTCATAGCACCCATTTTCATAGCTGAAACTGTTGTGAGAAAGCTGAACCGAATAGCCTCTTACCCAAACAAGAACATGAAGACTGAAATTGACACAATAATGCCATTTTCACATCTTGCTGCTCCATGAAGAGCGAGAGGAGGGTCTTGAATCAACAAAAGATAAACATCATGTTTCGTTTTTTGGATGTTTAAAAACAAGCAATTTCAACATGGAAACTGTCATCTCGTTTTGCCTCAAAGACCGACCAGAGCTGCATGCAATTGGTAGAGGTTAAGGAATTGAACTCAAACCTTAAGGCGATGCAAATAACAGAATTGCAAATTGCTTATTACACTTTTCTTTTCCTGGGGCATGTCGTGTCCAGAGAGATATGTACTTAGAAACCGAGATTTTCCGCCGCCATTTTCGACAGCCCATCAGTCATTTATGGCCTTCCAATCGTTCCCCGAAGTACGGATCTAGCTCCTGATGTCATCAATCGTCGCCTTCGACTTGTTTATGTGCTGCGGAGCAATTGGGGCACAGATGCTTGAGCGAAGTGTCTTCTTGGCGATCGTCTGGATGGGAACATGGAGAAGATCGGTGTTACTCGGTCCGAAAGCCGTGCATGATACTAAATTTTTCTTTTCATTCTGTGTATTTAGTTAGTGTATTATCTTAGATCATCTTCGGATCTATAGTAAGCTAGCTTCGTCATTTTTGAATTGTAAAGCCTCACCGAGCTCCTCGGTTTCTTTTCGACATGATCTCTGCCAATTTCTTCTGATGCTTTGTTTTCATTCGACAACGAACATATCGGTCCACATCCTCTTCAAAGAATACTCGAAAGATAGCCAGCAATCTTCGGAAACCATGGAACAGAATGTTATACATGTAACCAAGTATATAGTATTGTCAATGGGCCTGATATTGCTCAGTGTCCACGGTATCTAGCTGTTGTCTCCCTCTGGAGATTTTCAATAGCTTTCTTTAGATCAAAATCATCGGAAATGCATACCCATATTCTCAAATAAAAAATTATTCTTGAATCTTTTCGTCATTGTATACAAAGTTAGCAAGGACGGTTTTGCCTAACCATCCCATCCTAATCATTTTCAGAGGGCATGGATCTGAACCGGCTCAACACACTCACCACGGTATCGAAAAAGGATTGATTTGGCCATTCTCATTTCCTGCCATTGGAATTGGAAAACCAGTCGGGGGTATCAAGAGAGCTTCATGAACCGCATATAGTGAATGCCAACCACCTCTCGTCTTTGGGAGAAGATCATAATGGCTATTCTAAAGACCATTTCAACAAAAAAGATCGTTCTGATTTTTAATTAATATGATGTGATCGACCATTGATTCTTCTAAGACATATGGCTTAATGGTTATCTTTTTGTTTTCTCACTTTCAGGGCGAAAACCAGTTTCAGTTTTGAATGACACTGATTTGGCTAAATCTACAGACCATGCACACTAATGTGGTCATAAAATCAATCGAGGAAGTGCTGAACTTATGAGGAACCACAGCATACAAAATCATGAGTTCAAACAAAAATACTTGGGGGACTAAAACTGATAAAGGCTTTGAGCAAATGGCAAAGATGCTAGTGTTCATGCAACAGCCTTCGTGCATTTATTTTCATAAGATTAAGTCTCAGGAGCAAAAGGAAAAAAAAACCTAAATTTTCCGTGAAGTAAAACAAAATGAGAAACGAGAAAAAAAAAGGTTTCCTAAATGCATTATATCTAGGAAACTCTGCAAATAGTTTGGTGAAAAAATCATATAAAGATCGAGCAAGTGGCAGTAATTTTCCATAAATAGGATTTGATGGTGCCGCATGATTTCATTCATTGTCCATGAATGAAAGATAAACATTGTTATAAGAAAATTTGAACATAAATAATGCTACAATTAGTCTCATACAATCCGAACGAGGCATTTTCTCCGTAGAGAAAGTTGCAAGACAAATACAAACAAATAATAAAGAAGTACACACATTCAAGTAGAAAAGGAAAAAAAAAGTACCAAATCAACAACCATTATTTTCAACCTTGAAATAAAAGAGATTAACAAAGGATTTGTTGAGTGTACATCCAATTCTTTGTGGAGATCCACTTGGCGTGGCAAATAAATCATGGGAGTTCACCTGCACTCAAAAAGAAAAGAAAAGAAGGGAAATGAGATTACAATATCTATAACATGGTATTACGACATTTATTGCGGTATCAAGAAATTTGTCATTTTTTATTTTACAATAGACGAGATGGGACAAATGACCCTGAAGTCTCCCCCACCCTCTTTGACTTTTTGTCGATGCAACACGTTTAGATACTTTCACAACATTTAAGGGGAGCATGTTCATGAATATTTGTTTCATAATTTTTTGAAATTTGAATAATATTTTAAATTTTAGCTAGAAAGCAAAAAAAAAAAAAAAGCTTTTTACTTTCACTTAATTAAAAAAATGACAATCCTGGATTTTTTTGGCTGATGTCCTTATAGATGTTGATCATGGGCACTTTGCATAAGCTCCATTCGACTCTCCTACAATTTATATTAAGCCAAGTGTCTTGCCAACAAGCAGTCATTCTTGTGCTATGAACTGAATTGAATTCATGGTATAAAACATTATTGTTCTTGTTTATCATCTGAGTTAAAATTTTTAGATAGAATTACGAATTGAGTGTGTAGTTTTTAGTATAACTCCAGTATTAAATGCAACTTCTAATTTTTTTTGTCAAATTTAAATTGGATTATTTACTTTATAAATAGAATTATTTGATATTGAATTCCTTTTGCAATCTAATGAATTGGTATTGATTGTATCTTAGTAAATATTTTTTTCATATCACTTTTTCTTTTTCTAATTGCAATAATTAAATTAAATTTTAACTCGGTGGAAGAATTAAGTAAATCGCTATTCTACACCTAGGAACGAGGAAGAAATAGATAGATGCTTACCTAATCCTCCATCCATTGTACATTTAAAAGATCATGTTTGACTCGAGGAATGTGAGCTATTTTGGGCCAATCCTTGCCGATTGTTGGTCGACATCTCTCACTTAGTTCACCACAATGTTCAATGCGTAATTCTTTGAGAGCGGTGAGGGATTGAATTCCTTGTGGCATCGATGATAAGTTGGGACATCGGATCAAGCGAATTAATTTGAGATGTGTGTGATGGGATAGCCATTCTGGTATAGCCATGAAGCTCGGGCAATCATAGACCGAAAAGGACTCCAAATTGCAGATAGACTTATCGAGACATTGGAGCAACTCCATCACTTGTTCGGACTTTGATATTGACAACACACGAAGATTAAGAGGAAAGTTGGACTTGTTCTCCTGGTTCAACATGAGCTTGCCATCACGAATTACCAAGCACTTTAGGGCGATTAATTCCGCAAAAGGCAGAGATATTGGTCTCCCACAATAACATATTTCCAACTTTCGGAGGCGAGTTAGTCGGCAAGTACCTTCAAACAAAACTTGGAGATTTTGGCATCCATGGAGTCCCAAACATTGTAGATTTTCTAGGTATTGTATTCCACTTTCTTGCAGACTCTTTTGCTTTGTCGTTACGGATAGTTCTCTAAGGTTGATGAGCCTCTCCATTTTTCTGGGTAAATCACCCAGTTCTGAGCAACCTTGAAGGAATAAGGCTAGCAAATTTTGCAACTCACAAATGTTATCTGGAAGCTTCTTCAATCACTTGTTTCTACTGAGAATTAATGACCTCAATTGTTTCAAGTTGCATATGAAACTCGGCAGCTCTTCAACCATTCCCCAAATCTAGGTACCGTAAGTGGTTACACTTAGAGATACATGTTCTGGCAAACTCTCTAGTGATAACTCCATCATCAACATTGAATTGAAAGTAAATTGCACGGAGCCTATTTGAAGTTGGCTTTCTCAGAAAAGGTGGGACTCCATCAAAATTTAAGATTTCCTCTAACGATGTGCTAGAGAACGAAACGTGACAAACTCCTTCCGCAATCTCTGCAGTTTCTAAGCCAACGAGAGAGCAATCATCTTGAGCCACAATCGTTGCAAGAGAATGGACTAGATCATGCATGTTAAAATGTAATACTGATTCGGATTCCACAACTTCTTGGATCAAAGATCTTTTCCACAACACTTTGACGTAGTCAACACCGATGTCTTCCCATGCTAGTCCTTCCCTTGTTGAACTAATGAATCCTAAACTCATCCATAAACGAACTAAAACATCACTATGGATTACATATCCTCTGGGAAAAAGTGAAAATGTGGCAAAACAACGTTTTAAGTGGGACGGTAAATGATCATAACTAAGCTTAAGAACTTGTAGAATGTCTTTTTTTTCTTCCACTAACTTCCATGTCTCGCTATCTCTTATATGGGCCCAATACCGTTCTTCGTCCTTTGTGTAAAGTAAACTCCCTATGGTTTTCACAAGGAGAGGAACTCCTTGACATTTTTTGACAATGTTGTTTCCAATGTCAAGGAGATGAGGACGCGGTTGCCCTTCCTTTGGATCAAACGCCCATTTTTTGAATAAGGCCATGGAATCTTCATGAGAAAGACCCCTTAGATTATGGGCTAGATGAGTACCTATTATAGAAGCGACTTCTGAACTACGTGTTGTCATAATTATCTTGCTTCCACAAGCTCCTCCCGTCAGCAAAGCTTTCAATTCTTCCCATCTACCACGGTCGTTGTTCCATACATCATCCAAGACTAGTAGAAATTTCTTGTCTTTGATGGTGTCTCGCAAAAAGGTTTGCGACTGCTGAATATCAAGATTACTCAAGTTTTCACCAGTTGCATCTTTGATGATTCCATCAATAATTTTTTTTAAATCAAAGTCCTCGGGTACACACACCCATAGTCGCAACTTGAAATGCTCTTTCACACTGTCGTCATTGTAAACTAATTTAGCTAGGGCCATCTTGCCCAAACCTCCTATTCCAACAATGGGAATCACTGAGAAGTTTTTGTCATCTGGTTGCATCAATATTTCAATTATCTTTTGTTTATCAACGTCTCTTCCAATGACATCCAGCTTATTTATGAACGAGTACGTCATCTCTCGTGATCTTGTATGCACCACACCATTGTTGACACTCCGCACAATAAGATCAAATTGATTCTTCTCAATGGAAATTTTAGATAGTGTCTCCCTAGTCTCCTTAATTTTATGACAGATTTTTGCACGGAGTATAACCGGATTAGAGAAGGAAAAGAAGTGGTGCACCTTCTCTTTGACGCCCCCATAACGACTGATTACCTGCTTCCGTAGGGCTTCACTCTCGATTTCATCGAGCACATCCTCCGCATCGTACAATACGTCTCGAAGCCGCCGTAACCACAGTTGCAGGCTGTGGTTCTTCGCCTGTTTCTCCTCGGCATCTAACAACACGGTGGTAATGGCAGCCATCGTATTTTCAAGCTCGCGGATCTGATTTTTAACGCTGTAAATTTCGATGGCTGTTTTGAACGCTGGTGATGCTATCTTCCCCAGCACACCCTGTGCAATGCCGAAAAGGAGTGATTCAGCCATGCTAAGTGATGGGGGAAATTTGATTCAGGCTGTTTGGTTTGAGACGAATAAGAACACGCAATGTCTTCCTCTAGTGAATTAGTTGATACATATGATGATGACTTGCTTACAAGTTGGGGAAAGGGAGGTTCTTTCCTTACGAGTGGCCTGCAAGTTAACAGAAACATGCTTTCCACCTTTTCTTTATCTTGCTTTCCTTGGAACAATGGAGAATTGAGATTACCTCAAGGGTCCAATCTCCTCCAAGCATCTAGTCTTTACTTGTCTATGTAATTCACCTGAAAACAGTTGTCCGTATGACTTAGAATAGTTAGACAACGAGAAATTCTTTCGTAGTTAGATGATGAAAATACTGTCATTAATTCAATTTTGTGAGCAATATAGGCAATATTGTTAGTTACGAAAATATTTTCTACATCATTTGAACAATTCTCACAACATTGCCTTTTCAAAGATGATCTAGGATACTAACGAGGTTATGAAAGGAATTATTGATGAAACCAAAAGAAAAAAATTAAGTTGGCATATGAAGAAATCCAAAAAAAAAAATTGAACAATAGAGAAGAATCAAAAACCAATTCTGCATCAACCATTTGAACGAAAAGGCTATCTTAATTTCCATCCGTTAATTTAGAGCAAGGGCACTGGCAACTCCAAGATTCATCTCTTTTCTTTCATGCCAATCAAACCAAGCAAAGAATCAAAAGATCAGCATATATTGATGATGTATGTATAAAGCAAAGTGGAACAAAGTGAGATAGGGACGAGACCTTGTAGGGACCATGGATTAAATTGAACTCTTTTATGATGTTTTGGTTCGCCACTTTTAAAATTATTAATTAATGATTAGAACTCGTTTCCTAAATATCTGAGAAAAAAACTCTTTTCTTTTTTTGAGAACTAGTTTGGCGCTCGAAAATGTTTCCATTTTCCATTTTCAATGAAATTGAGAATGAAAATAGTTTTATATTCTCAATTTCTATTTTCCTGAAAATGCATCTAGTTTGTGGATAAAAAAACTTTTGATAGAGATGAAACTATGAGATTATGCATGGTTGTAATGTTTTAAAAAAGAGAACCCATCAATCCATTTCAATTGCCTGGTTGCCCATTAGATTACAATTTGTCGCCAAGAAAGCCCAATAGATCAATCTCACCTTGAAATTCTAGTTCTCAGTCATATGAAGCCCACACACGTTCTAGCAAAATCTCATGTGTTTTGGATTCGAAAAATTTAAAGTTCTCAGGCCGTAAGATTTGGATTAAGTAACAAATAAGTAAAAACTAAAATTGGAACGAGACAATCAAATCATTCCAAACTTTCATATAATAAAATCTTAGAATGGGAGAACAATTTCAAGATTAATTTGTATTTGACCTCAAATTGCAACTGTGCAGAAAGTAATTAATTTGACAATAGAGCATTCGTTTATTTCACCTTCTCTATGCCTAAAAGTAAATTTGAATTCTATTAGGGATATATATATATATACGCACACGCACATGGGGGGACGCCAAAGATATTAAATTTAAATTTTATATAGTAGCAATCATGGATGAGGAATGGAAATGAAAAAGGAAAGAGAGAATTTAGATGTGCTGCTTGACCAACGTTGAAGTTATATACTTCTTAGACCAAAAAACAAAAACAAAAAGTAGTTGAATACTACAAAGCTGGAAGCCACGTGGGAAACTATGACGTGACAGTTGCGATCCAGTTCCGACAGAATATGGAGCCCAACAACCCGATAGCCCTCTAGAAAGTCGGGTCGGTCTTTCCGCAAACCCCCAATCCGACCCGAATATGTCCAGAAGTTTTCCATGTTTTATTTTCCTTTTATATTTTATTTATATTTTACAATTTAGCCGGTATTCTTGTCAATGTTTTCATGACATGTACTGTTGCTACAGAATCCAATATACAAATTTCCGTACACGCGTGCACTACTTCAATTATATGAATATTTACACAATTTTGCAACATTTTTAGATATTTCAGGCAAAATAAAGATCAAATTTCATCGTGACATTCAAAAAAGTACAGTTATTATAATAAATTCATAGTTCTACTTTGAATATTTTAGCATAGCTTTAAAACTGATTTCCATTTCAAACGTCCAAAAATGGATAAACATTTCTAGACAGGATATTTTATGTGTAATTCTTTTCCTTGAATTTTGATGGTTCTTTTTATTTTTTATTTATTTTTGCCAGAGAGATGGTAGAAAATTCCTAATTGAACACGTATCCCTCAAATTTCTCAAATTTCTTTATTCTATTTTTGGAGTTTGGCAAGAGGAGAAGGGAGCTATCTGAGTTTCTCGTACTCTCTCGGCCGACACTACGATGGGCAACCTTTCGCATCCTACGTCTGACCACATGCCACGTGGACTCCACTTATTTTTGGGGGGTCCTTAGCGATAACTTATAGTTTGTACTTAACTGAATATATTCCTAATCTCCATCCAAAGGTACACCCGCATCAAATTGTTGCCCACTTATTTGTGAATTTCTATCATTTGTATCGACTAGCATCGGATTTGGTTCGCTTGTGCACAAAAAAAGGAGAAGAGGTGCCCTCCTGGTTGAGCCATTGATTGGAGCGTCGGGAGATTTCTAGCTCGAAAACTGGAGGTCACTCGTTCTAGTCTTATTAGTTGTGTAACCAAATGATTGAACTTAATCGACTTGATAGAGCTTGTAGAATTTGGACTTTAGCTTGCCAAATCTCAATGTTCATGCCCTTATTTTGTCAAAAAAGAAGAAGGTAAACTAAACAAATCACATTCAACGATCATTGAGAATGGTTACATCACATAAGTTTTTCCATGCCCATCCTCAAAACTCGAGACGAGACGATGGACTTGTTAGGCAATGAACATTTGCCATTTTAGACTTTTACCTACACCATTTTTGTCAAAATTTGAAGATGTATTTCATTTGAACCTAAAACTTACGTATGATTTATAAAATCTAAGGTGTTTCGTGATGAATAAAAGTTGAAATATGAATATTGAAAAATATAGAAAAATGCCAAAAAAAGAAGAAGAAAAAGCAAATATGCAAACCGATCATGGGTGCATGTGCATCACATCAGGCGGCCCAAAAGACCGTGCGGACCGGATCCACCGTCAGGACCCACGTTCTTCTTGATCGGAACCTGAGAAACCACGAAAGCCACGAGCCCACCGGCGAAGGACACGTGGCATCCATTCCTCAAGGGCCAAGTCAATGACGGTGAACTTAAAAATAAAAATAGTCAAAAAAAGAAAAAACGGAAAGAAAGAAAATGAAATTCAGTCGGACAACGCAACCAAAAAGAAGCCTGGAACCATCGTAACGCTGACATGCCTCCTTCCTCTCTTAAAAATCACAAGGATCTTACAGCATGTAACAAAAGCAATGAGCTTTTTGAAGTTTTTTTATTTACTTTTAGACTTTTATTTTATTAAAAATAAATAATTTGAGAAATATTTTTCTAAAAATAACTAATTGAATCACTTGGATAATTTATGTTTTTCGTTTATTCATTTTTGTAAATGATACAAACGATCATTATCCGGAAAATATTTGTCAGATCATCTATAACTATGAAACAAATAAAACCTTAATAATTAAGATCTTTCTAGAGCCGATAATCAATGATAGTTTTATTCTTAATTGAACCTAGTTCTTTTAATGTTATAAGAAAATAAGTGTGCTACTTTTGTTAGCTCTATCTAATTGATACTTATTTCTACTATATAGCTTTTGAATGAAAGTTATCATGGAGTAATAAAAAAAAATGAGTATAATTGAGCACTTAGACATGACAAACATTGTTTAGTGATAATGAAATTAGATAATCTTTTATTACTTAAAGTAACCAAACATTATTTTCATCTAGAAACGTTTATATAAACAAAACAAAAATCAAATGACTTTACTAATTATAGATGAAAACAAAAATGAATGTAACCAAACAGTATCTAATTTTGTTATTATCAACCTATAATCAATTGGCGTAATGGTTGATCACTCCTTTCCTAAAGGTTTGAATTTCTTTTTTTATATTTTAGGATCCATTCGGTTCACGAAAATGCTTTCAGTTTTCAATTTTTATGCAAATGAGAATGAAATAGTTTTATGTTCTCAATTTCCTATTAATCTTGAATATGGGTTAGGTTGAGAACTTTCGATATGTATGAAAAATTATGAAAATATGTTTGGCCGTAATGTTTTTAGAAGTAGTACCTATCAATCCTTTTGATTTGCCAAGTCGATCCTTAGATTTCAATTTGTCATGAAAAAGCCCAAAAGATCAATTGGATTGTATATGCGTTTTAAGATTATATATAATATATATCGTGCATAAATTTTATTAATTAGAATTAATATTGTAATATCTATTACTTTAAATAATCATCCTATAAAGTTATAAATACCTCATGTACTTTTTAGTATAAAATTATACATTCTCTCTTTCGCATGTTCTTATACAGCAAAGCTAAGTATGTCGAAACCAATTTTTTTTTTTTTTTTTTATCGTTGAGAATTAAAATATTATAAGAAAATTAAAAATTAAAGAAGGGAGCTGTGGCATTTTGCCAGCGATGGAGTTGAAATACTATAAAGTTGGAAGGAACGTGGGAAACTAAGGATGGGACAGTTGGGACCGGATTGTTCTAGAATGCAGAGCCCAACCGCATGCATCCTTCTAGAAAATCTTGTCTCTCTTTCTGTAAATCCTCTCTTGAATCCCTCCTGACCATGTAGAAACGATTAAAGTGGGTGCTCCATATAGTTTGATGCTCTAACCTTTCATAAACTGAAAGATTATGTAGCAAGAGAGCAATTTCAAAATTAATTTGTATTTACCCTCGAACTGCGAGTGTGCAAAGTAGTTAATTTGATCAAGAAGCATTCGTTTGTTTCATACTCTCCATGAGAGCCTATAAGTAATTTCTGAATTTTGTAAGGGGTAAAAATGTTACTTACATTTTTTCTTTTTTGGGTGGTTACCAAATTTTAGATTAGATGAAACATGGAATTGAAAGAAAAAAAAAGGAGAGAGAGAGAGAGAGAGAATATTTATGTGCTGCTTGGCCAACGTTGGAGGTGAAATGTTCCTGTCTTTCTTCCTTTCTAAAGTCCCTCTCTCAAACGTGCAGAACCCTCCTCGTGTTGTCCCTTTCAACAAACCTCCATTGCAATGCAATGAGGGGCCCATAGGAAAGAAGCAATATCTCGACCATCTTTCCAATCGCAAATTGCATGGCCAATAATACAATTTTTTCTCCTTTTAGAGTTAATACCACAAAAAGGATCACAAAAGTCTTAAAACAATATGACCATGATAAATTGCCTCAAACTGATATGAATTTCTACGGGAACCTATTGTGTTAATTGAATTATTAACGGATGTCATTCATCTCAATAATTTCACAGTAAAAATTTAATGAAAGTTAACGGAGGATTAATATGTTATAAGTATACCAATTTGGAATTTTTTTGTTATTAAAAAATTCATGGGTCATAGTTTGAAGTTTTTCGTTGTATTAACCCTTCTTTTTCACCATTTTCCATTTGAACAAATCTTGCTGATTCTCTCTTATTTCCTCACACAACCGAATAATGCCCATCTCTTCTTTACTTGCCATGCGTCCAAATTTACATCTCAAGTTTAATCTCGACGAGCCAATTTCCCAACTTGGCATTTTCCAATGAAAATTCCGGCTCCTATAATGCTCATGGGCTTGGCCGAATTTTCTCAATGTGAGCTTAGTCTAATTAGCAAAATTAAGCCTAAAATTTTTTATTTAAGTCCATTCATCACCGATCCAAGGTAAATAAATGAGTTTAATTAAAATACTTATAATATTGCAATTTAACTCATATTTTTTTTGGAGACTCCGGTTGATTGCAAATTTTTTCTATAATAAATAATTAAATGGGTTGCTAAAGTTTAGATGTCAACCTATATATGTATAATGTATTAATATTTTGAGGAGACTTTAGGTACTTCATGCAAAATAAAAGTCAAATCACATCGTGATGTCGAAAAAATCCGAAAAATATATAAATATAAAAAATTACAGTCAAATATTAATTCAAAAGGGTCATGCTTCTATATTTAAAAATTAAAATTTTTCATCGAATTTGACCGTTTTCTTTTTTCCTCTCGGAAAAATGGAGAAATAAGTCTTGAGTATGACCTTAAATTACATTTTCTGAAACCTCATGCGGACCTTGACATTCCTCAGAAATTAAACAATTAGAGGGTATTGCTTCCTTTTAAGGAAGAAAAAGATTCAGTGGAAAATTGGGGAATTGACATGTGAAGATAGGGGTGTACAACCAGACCGGGTTACCCAGAACCCGGACCGGACCACCCGAAAAACATGGTCGGGAACCGGTTCCCACTTAAACCCGGTCCGGTTTAACCGGGGATGTCTAGAAGGAATCAATGGAATTAGATATAGCGGAATTTACTTCGGCTCTTTCCCACGTGGATTCTCAGATGAAAAATCTTCCAGCAACAGCGCAGGTATAGCTCAAGTCATGATTGAAAACTTTTTTGGATGATGCGCTTGGATTATTTTCTTATGGTTTTCCTTATATCTGCCACATGAACACAGGTTGCAGCACAGCAAGGTGCCTATCTGGCTGATTGTTTCAACTGGATGGAGGAGTGCAAGAAAAATCCAGAAGGTCCTCTCTGGTTCAGAGGAGAGGGCTGCCATTGGTTCCGTCCTTTTAGGTATGCAAAAGTTTGCTGAACCATCCCATCTGTGAACTTTAAGAAAATCGCTCCTAGTTTGTCCTTCTCTTGAAGAATTGTCGAGATTAATTGTAATCCTATGAATAGAAATGGAGGAATTAAGCCTTTTCTGATAACATTTTCACGGCAAAAAAAGTATGTATCTGCGTGGTTGTGACCTTTCTCCGAGACAATTCTCTAAAGTTCATTCCATTTTGACTTTTAAGATAGTGTTTTAGGATGTCGAACAACTTCATACGCTTGACTCTATTTGCGTTTGGGATTCCTGAAGGTGCAAAGCATTTAGGACAATTTGTTCCTCTGGGAGGAGACAACTTTCAGGTGATTGGGTCTCAATTGGCCACAATAGTCAATGGCTCTGGTGTACCGTCTATGCGAGCTCTCTCTCTCTCTCTCTCTCTCAGATGTTACCTTCAAGCGTGATTCATTTAATGGCGATCTAATTTTAACCTTGCTAATTGTGAAATTCAGCAAGCAAGTAATTCAATTCACAGTCCCATTGGTTTATTCGTCATAGGTAGCCAACTAAGCATATAGCTAGCGAAATAAACTTGACTGCTTGAAGCTGCAAAATATTTTCTTTTGGGAGACATCTTTTCCTTTGGATGATGAATGTTACTTAAAGCTTCTGCTTGAGATCAGGCCGCCTACTTTGATGACAGCTGATGTGATCGAGTTTTAAGTAGTTTGGTTGCTGATCGATGATATAATACGTAGACCCGTCAAATGAGTGGGTCGGGTTGGATTTGGGTCAGGTCGAAAATGGTCCGACCCATATTGACCCATTTAACCCATTTTGATCCAAATTCATGTAATGTCAATTTAGTGACCCATACCCGACTTGACCCGCACCCGACCCATACCCGACCCGACCCGTATTGCTAAAAGCCATTATTATTGTAGATAAACCCAAAATCACACTAAACTTTATGTTAAATGACTCACTCAACCCATATTTGACCTATATTTAACTTTTACTTGACTCATATTTGACCAATATTTAACTTTCACTTGACTCATATTTGACCAATTTAACTAAAAGTGAGTCATAATATAGGTTTATGGCTCATTTTGACACCTCTAATAATACGTAATTCACGATTAATTCATATAGTTTGTCATGTCATTTTGGGGATTGTTTCTTTGTTCTCACCATCTTTTAAAAGCAAACAATGGAGAACTTATAATGGGGATGAAGGCCGCCAATAGGGGCAAGCATCTTGTTCTTTCTTTCTTTTATTTTTTTAGGGGTCGGAACATCTTGTTCTTTATAAGCAACTCAACATGACGAACTTATTCATACAATCTAAGCTGGATTGGAGAAGGCTCTATTTTGACTCGATCTAAAGAAATTCGATTTTTGCCAATGAGTGTGATATCCTGAGAATATGATGCACCCGAATCATCAGTTAGTCGAGGCGTGCATATTTCAAAGTGAGCTAGGGCATATCTTTTTGCCTATTAAATCATTTAATCGATATCGGCCATCTCTCAAATATACGAAGAATATTGTCGGATGCTTAAGCTGTTTGTAACGCCTAAACAGGTGTCGCATTCCATGCTGTAGAATCCCTATATCATGCATTACAAAAGTCTCCCACAACTTGTGATTGCCAGGCAAATTACATGGTTGATTTTGCTTGAATACACGAAGGCCAACGTGATCAGGACGAGGTATTCTTCATCTTAGCGAGCTTCATTCTACGGCCGCAAAGTTCATGGCCGGTGTCGGTCCACCATCTCCAACCTCGCTATAACCCACATCTCGTAGTGTAGAAGCATCAAAAGGGGCGCCCCCGCGAGTTCAGCTTTTATTTGGTGTGGGCAACATCCCGACATGTGCGGAGTAGTCCCTAACTCTTTCTGGCAGAATTGGCATGGAACGATACTTGAATATTCAAAAGCAACTATATTGCAGGATCATATTTTTCGCACATGATGCGTGGTAGACGGGGTTGACCAAATAAAGTTGAACATAAACCATGTACATGTAGTCTCTTAGAACATAGAATTCACAGCGTGCAGGAAAATTATCGAACAATTTAATCTTAAAATTTTTAATCTGATCAATTTAGTTCTAAACTTTTATATGATTTTCAAATGTAGTCTATCTTGTCAATTTAGATCAAAATCGCACACATGAACCATGGGCGATTGAAACAACATTGATTTGAGAATTTTTAAAATTCTTATGATTCTTTTCTTCTCTTTTTTTTTTCTTTTTTTTTTCCCTTCCTTACTATCTATCTTCCCAAATTTTCAGCGGGTGGGGTTGTTGAGACCTTGGAGCAAGGTGAGGTGCAAGGGGCAACACCCTCACTAGACTAGATCTGGTTGAGGGGACGAGAGTGTTTTAGCCCTCGCTTTTGACTAATGACAATCTTCACTATGTTATATTGGAAAATCGTCAAAAGGTTTAAGACTAAATTAGCTAAATTGAAAATGTCGGGATTGAATGGATCACTATATAATAGGTTTAGAACTTGTTTGAACAATATTCCTTAGTACATACTCTAAACGATCCATCTTGAAACTTTTCTAACATGCCCCTTCGCAGGTCTCGCCTTTTTGCTTATGCTAGTATGATTTCCATCTCCGATTGGAGATCCCAATTATCTCTTCTTCTTCTTTTTTCCTTTTTCTGATTTTCCACTCTTCCCAATCTTTATATTGGCTAATTGTCAATTTCAAGTAGTTGGCAATTAGAATGATTACAAGCACGTAAAAACCAGATCTATAATTGATAATTCAAGTACACACTTGGTTCGTACTCTTGTTTCCATTCCAGCAATAATCTCTTCCTCTATTTATTCTCACTTTATGCCGCTACATGTGATATAGCTTCTACGATCAACTTCGCCGAACAAGGCTTTTGATATGTAGGGTACATTGATGCGTGGTTGGTACCTTTCCTTTTGAAGCTAAGCGACATTTGCAATGAAGCATGAGCTTCTATCCCTCCTTCTCTGAAACTTATTATATTGAATCAAGTCAATCAGGTATCGAAAATAAGATTCATATCAACAAAATTAAATGCTAATTTTCGTGCATTCACATTGTCGGTGCTGGACATGTCCTAGTAAAGGAGTATGAAAGAGAGAGAAAGGTAGGAATACCATTGAGAACAAACTTACTAGGTTAAAATTCCTTTATGTAGAAGTGAGCATTCTACAGGAAAGCAAACAAAAACTTCAAAGGCAAGTGAGGAGGGTCTTTTCAATCTCACCCGTGGGTGTGGGGTTACAAAGATTGATCATCATCACGCCTTAGGATATTGAAGTTATCTACTTGTTAATGTGGTCCTTCATAATTATTGGGATTTACTTCAGTAGCCACCTTCCCACATAGAAAGAGGAATGTGGGAGTTTCGAATTCTAATTCTCACATTCTCAAGCGAGGTTGGGGTGGGAACGATATCGTTTCAGGTGTGGGTTTTGATTTCCATGTCTTGCAAAGAGATATGACAAAAGTCTGAGAGTGAGAATTAGAGTAGGAATAGAGTAGGACCGACAAAAAAAATGTGATCCTATTTTGATTTTGCCATTCTCACTCATAATAAATTTTGTTGAACGGAATTGAATGCAGCAGCTCATGTAGACATGCAAAGAAGTATCCGATTTCCCTTTCGTTAATGTAGAAGTAGAGACAATAAAGTATATTGTCTGCATTAATTGTATGGTTTCCGTTTTGAAAGTCAACTCATAACATCACAAAATAAAGAGGCATCAGTACTCAATTTGTTCCATCTTCCTTCCATATATAATGACATGGACTGGAGGGTTACATTAAGTTTTGGACATCACTTCCCCCGAATGAATGTCCATTTCTCATGATGTTATGCGGTTATCACAAATGCAAATTTCTGAAGTATTTTGTGAAGTAGGGTTATTAGTATTGAATTGGAATTTCTTTTATCATATTGGTGGTCAGTCGTTGCCATAAGATTGTCACTTGCTGGTGGAAATGGAAGGCATTTAAGAGGAGTCACGGATCTTGGACTTGTTTGTACATAGCCATTCCTTATGTGAAGAGATAAAACTCAGACACAAGCCAAATATATCTCGGTGATTTTATATTTTCCTCCAAGGGTTCGGTTTAGGTGGTGCTCAGATTCATTCTCTATTTCTTCTACAGTTGCATGAATTCAAAGATAAGACTAGTGATTTAACGGCTTTGTTCCCAAATGAAACCAATCTATCACAACGTTGATCACTTCTTTCACAATATTAAGAATGCTATTGCATACTTTCTTGAAGAATGCTATATAGTTTCAAATTCGTCTGGTCAGTTGCACTGTTAGTTATTAGTTAATTGTTATAGTTTGATTAATTCTTGCTAGAACTCAAATGCGCAAGTAAACTAGGGGTTCCTTATTCTCAACGAAGACACTAAAGCAGCCTCGGCTCTCACGGTTTGGCATATTCTGCTCACAAAGTAGAGTTATTCAAACTACTTGTCGGAGCTTTGCGTCCGACAATGCTTATAGCAACAGAGTATATATAGTAGAGCAAGCACATTATCAAGTGCACGCATATGCTAGTTACTAGCTAAAGGTCAAAGCCGACAAATTCCGACTACTTGTTGCGACAGTATTCAAATAGAATAAGCACCTTACACCAACACGCAGCCAGCACTGGTGAGGCGTTGACATTCTTCTTAGATCGCCTTTTGGCTTCCTTGGGGATAAAATCTCTTTTGGGAGGTTGCACAGCTTCCTTTGGGAACACCAAATTATTGCCTCTTTCTTCCGAAGGGTTTGCTTTTGGGATAAAACCGCTCTGGGAAGGCCGCCCAGCTTCCTTTGAGAGCGCCAGATTCTTTGCCTATACATACTGTCTCGACCCCCCGATATTTGTTAAGAGGTTTCGCAGACAATAATTGGTCATTTGGTCGCTCGTTCACTATTGGATCGTCAGGCCTAGGCCAATTACCACCTTCTGTTGTCACCGGTGGTTTCAGAATTTTTTCAGTTTCAGAAAACTTCGTCTTAACGGCATTGGCTATAAGCTCGTGCCTTTCCTTCTCAGAGTCATTATCCTCAAATTCTTCGCCACAACAACCTGTGAAGACAGGGCCGCAGGGCTGGTACTGGGCCCGTGGAGCCCAGCTTCCTTTGAGAACGCCAAATTCTTTGCCTTGATATACCGTCGGGATCGTCCCATGAGCTTTCTCAGACAAGACTTGGTGATTTGGTTGCTCGTACCGGAGTTGGTAATTTGGTCGCTCATACACTATTGGATCACCAGGCCTAGGCCTATTACCACCTTCTGTTGTCACCGGTGGTTTCAGAATTTTTTCAGTTTCAAAAAACTTCGTCTTAACGGCATTGGCTATAAGCTCGTGCCTTTCCTTCTCAGAGTCATTATCCTCAAATTCTTCGCCATAACAACCTGCGAAGACAGGGCCGCAGGGCTGGTACCGGGCCCGTGGAGCCCTACCCCAAGTTGGTTGGCCCGTGCATTTGTCAACCACAGATGGCTGGTCATTTCTTGCGATCGAAGGCCTGTGCAGCTTGTAATTGACTTCTTCATCACTCGGGCGCTGCTCGTACCTCATGGCTTCCTTTAAGAACTTCAAATGCTCCGGGAGACCCGCCATAAGTAAGACTAGAGTCCCTAGAAGACTTCCTACTTGGGATAAAACTACTAAAGCTCTCTCACTTAGAAGGGATGTTGTTCTCTCATTTTACAGTTCATCTAGTATTCAGCAGAAGCATAAGATTCTAGTATGTGGATTGAAAAAATATCTTATCATATGCTACTTTTTTCTCGAATCTTCTGTCCCATCTATTCTTGGGAATCTTGTTCGAGCACTCCATAAAGGGTGAAGTCCATCAGCTTTTAACGGTCATCAAACGCTTTCTGTGAAAGAAAATAGGAGTCCGTGACTGCATAGTCTTGCCAAGTCTACCAGATAAGAATATTTAAATAGAAAACTCACCTGTGAGGGATTCAGCAGTCCGCACTTTTGACAAGTTGAGGCAGGCTTTTTATTAATCCTAATGCTATCCTCAACTCTGAATGCTGATATTATTGTCATGGAAATAAGCCATTGAACTATAAACAAACAAAATAAGGAAATGAAGAGGACAATAAGGCTTAGTTTGTTTTACAAAAAAAAATAGTGTTTTTTGAAAATGTTTTCCAAGAAGCCATTTTTCAGGAAAATGACAATCTTTTCCTGTGTTGGCTGAAATCTGAAATTGAAGGGAAATATTTTCCGCAGTTCGGTATCTTATTTGATTTTTCTCTATATACTTGTTTTGATGATTTTTTGTTTTTACTTTACTTTTATTTTATTTATTATTATTATTTTATTTAAAAAATTCGATTTTTTTAATTATTTTCATTTCTCTTTTCTTTTCTTTTTCGTTTCCTCAACCGGTCGCTGCTACGACGATGGTTGGCAAGTGCCATCGTCTGGCAACACTTAGATTAGCGATGCTTGGGTGTTAGTGAGGCTTGCGCCTTGCAGATCAATGACACTCGAGCATTGCCAAAGGGCGCGAGGCTCAGACTTCACTAGATTTGCAATGCTCGAGCCTTGTAGCCTTTGGCAATGCTTGGTGTCACTAATTTGCAAGGCTTGAGCCTCGTTGCCTAGGCCTAGCCAAATTAGTGAGTTACGAGCTTGGCCCACCTATGGCTAGTCGTAGTGTCGTCGCGTGACTGGCGATCGACCAAACAAGAAGAAGAGCAAAAAGAAAGATAAAAATAATAAAAAAATCAATATTATTGAAAAATGATAATTTTTTTTTAAAAATCGGTTTAAAAGAAAAAATAGAAAGAAAGAAGTGAGGATTAGTAAGGAATGCGAGATAAGAGAGAATGAATGTGGAAAATGTTTTCCCCAACTTGAAAAGTAGAAAATATTTTCCCCAAATTTAGAGGACTTTTTCCCTTCATGGAAAATGTTTTCCCCTATCAATGCATTTTTCGTAGAACGAATGTCGGAAAATTCAAAAAATATATTTTTAGAAGTTATTTTCCGTGAAATAAACGGAGCCTAAATTTCTGTGGTTTGATTGGTCTGACTATGTCCACGAGGTGAGCAGTAGGAATTTATTAAAGATCAAGTCATCTATTGAAGATTACAATTATACTTGAGTCATTCAAACGCTCTCAGTATTTCTCAAGCTTCAATTACACTCAATAGCTCATATAGTATTTAGCTATTACAATTTTTCATGTCAAAGGAATTAACAAATCTTATTTTGATACTCTCAAATTGCTTCTCAAGTTGGTTCAATGTGTAATTCACGACGGAGTTGCCTTTTGGATGCTCTTCCCGAGGAAAATTCACTTCTTACGTAGAAATGAAATAGATTCAAAATGGGCAATCCCAAATTGGGAAGCCTATTCAATTACGAACCTCTTAAATTAGAAACAACTTAAATAAGGAAAGTTTGATTTTTGTGCTCAAATTCAAGACAGATTTTTAACAGTCGTCCGACCAGAGAGAAGGGAAGATGGCTGCAGATGAGAAATCTGAGCTTTAATGCCGGTGCCTTTCAGAGTGGATAGCTCTGAACCTATCATGGAAGCATATGTAACGCTCAAGCGAAGAATTGCAATCCAAATGTTAGGACAAATAATTTCTGCCGAATAAACTGATGTGAAGATTATAATCAACAAGTCAGCTTAGGAATTTCTCTGAAAAAAAAAATCTGACTTTCAAAAATTGTCCTAATCATCCATCCATGAAACGTTCTATAGGGAAAGCTAATGTAAAACTCTGTTTATTTACCACGAGACTTGCTGCTTCGGCTGATAGTTGATTTTTTGCTCATGGAGGAGTAGCGGATTGATCTTAATTGCGACGATGCATAAAACTTAATTAAGAATTTTCAAAATGAGTCAAACAGTAGAGAAAGTAGCGCAAAGTCGAATGACTGAGAAAGAAATCTGCCAGAATAAGATTGCTTAAGCATCCACTTTGCTTTAGTGGTGCTCATATACCCAACCCACATTTCTTTGCCTAATAAAGATTCTTTTTTCCTGATGTGAAGAAAAGTTCAAAGAATCTGATTCCGCGATTTCAACGTAATATGTGGGTATTTGACCCAGTTAAAAGGAAAAAAAATAAAAAAAGAAAAGAAGAAGACTCGGTCAATAAACAGGGAAAGTGGGCGCTCAGTCAACCAAAGGGACCAAGAGCTCGCAAAGGGAAAAGAGGAAAATGGGGGAAAAGAAAGGAAGAAGAAGAAAGAGAAGGGAGAAGGAGGAGGAAGGGGTCTCGTTATGAGACCTTGCCAAGCTGATTCAATGATGTATTATTGATAGTTTGTTGGTAAAACAAATTAAGAGCTATCTTGTCTCACATCGAAAAAATGTGAGTACACACATAGATGATATTTAGCACTAACTAATAATCATTATTTTTTATTTATTGAAAAATTCAATTTTATTTTTATAAAATTAACCATAGTGTCCTATTAAAATAATGTGACTATTTACGAAGAAGTTATGGTTATTTTTATTTATTATTTATTTGTTCCGAATTTTAAGTGTCTTTTTAACATAACTTTTGAGAATGTACCTATTTATTTTGCAACTTTTCTCGGAGGGTTGCCTCTGTTCAAAGACAGAGATAAGTACATCGATTTTTGAGATTAATGATGATTAAGTCCTTTCAAGTTTTCTTTCAAAAACTACAGCTATTATTTTCAATTGTTTTCTAGAGACTTTGGAGAAATATTAAAATTGCTATTTAGTATTTTCATTTGAAACTTTATTATATATTTGCTGATGACCATTAGTAACATTGTAGGGCAAATAATTCTTTAAAGAAAGTAATATCATATTTCAAAGTTCGATTTAATTGTTTTATTGATTCGAACCCATATTGACTTCATTGTTCTATCCAAATTCAAAGATATTGTACTAATAATTTTAAGGATTCATTTTGTTCAACAATAGAGTTAAGAGTCTAACAAAGTCATTTCTCAAGACATTATTTGATGCAATGCGGTGTGAACCGATTGTTCGAACTGTCTTGTGTTCTGGTTCTTTATTGATCTCTATTCCCATGTCAAGACTAGGTTGATTGTTGTTTATAGTTTCGCTCTCTATTTATTCCCTCAATCCTTCGAGAAAGTTCTGTTTTGGGCTTGTGAGTGAACCACGCAAGAACTCGGGCGGATGAACTTCTTTATGAATTTTCTTTAGTTTAGGCTAGAAGTGGAAGGGAGTCAATGTGGTCCTGATGGCACTTTCTTTTCTTTGGAGTTTGCAATCTCTATGGCCCTTCTCCAGACCGAAATTCGATGACCTAAAAGTTAGATATGAGTTGGTCTGGAAACTTCTGGTTTCCAAACATACGAAGCACTTTGTCTTTGCTTTGAGGGAACCAGAGTTGCAGTCCATGAATTACGTGCTCGCCGTGCAGAATTTGTGCCAGAGGTTACTGCTGAAAAGATGATATCTCCATCTTTGATTGGGGAATTAGTCACCAGGAACCGGTGGATTATTTTCGTTGCCTTCTCCCCTCTCATTGTTGTCATGCTTTCAGAGATCTTTACATCACATTACTTGGCGGCATCAATATTCCCGGCATAGTGGGACACTACAATGCTTATTGGAATGTGTCTCCGAGTTCTTTTGTGCATTAGTGCAGGAATATGCAGCGACTGGTTCTTTTACCACGCATGAATTGGAGTGCATTGTTAGAAAATAAATTGAACGATTCTACTCTTGCTTGAAGAACAAAATTCAAGCACAATTAGAATTTTTTACGGAGAACACAATCTAAAAATAAATCCGACCTCTAGCCATTGTTTGAGTTAGCATTAGTCGGAAATCCACAGGAACTTGATAACAATCTGATAGTGATTACAAGCGCACTCTATTAACCCAATCCTTTCGACGCTCATGGTGTATTTCCAAATCAAGGGGTTTGCATTAGACTTTGTGATTGCGCATACAAAATAAACGTTCGTCATTATAAACCGTTTCCCATCAAGGCAATTATCGAATTGGCGGTTGTTACGAAAAGGTACCAAGCGTAGAAAAACCGTACGTGGAATAAATGTTTGACAAAAGTGAAAATATGGGTTCCCAACATTAAACGGATTATCCAATAAATTCATGAAAACTTTATACTTAAGAAAAGAAAAAAAATGCTTGAAGCATGGTTATTGACACCCGAATTTTTTTTTATTTTTTTTAAATGCCCATTTATCT
This sequence comes from Corymbia citriodora subsp. variegata, assembly GCA_014858505.1. Taxonomy (NCBI): domain Eukaryota; kingdom Viridiplantae; phylum Streptophyta; class Magnoliopsida; order Myrtales; family Myrtaceae; genus Corymbia; species Corymbia citriodora. Next base: position 29,174 of record MU089939.1, read on the forward strand.
TGCATATATAAATATATATTAATTTATAGGAAAAATAAAAAATTCGAAAAAAATAAAATCCGGCAGGCTGGCTTGGCCCAACCCATTTTCTTTATTGCCCAGCCTTTTTCCTTTTCTTTTGGGCCTAGCCCATTTTCCCTCTATTTTTCTTTTCTCTGGGCCCATCACCTCTTTCCTTGGATTGTCTCTTCATTCTCCATAGACAGAAGAGGCAGAAAAAAGGAAAAGAAAAAAAGGGGACGCAGGAGACAGACAGAGAGGAATCGAGGAGCAGAGGAGAGCAGAGGGCATAGAGCAGGCAGACAGCAACGAGGCCGTCCGGGCGCGACCCCCTCCTCCAACGGCGGCGACGATTTTCAAAAAAAAAAAAAACGAAAGGCAATGGCGACCAGAGAGGAGCAGCGAAGAAGACCTAAGCAGTGACAAAAAACGCAGAGAGAAGGAGTGGGTTTTCTGGGTTTCGGAGGGCGGATTTCGGACGATGGGGTTGTCGAGCTCGAAAGACTGAGTAGAGAGCGGTTATGGCTGGAGCTGAAGAAATAATCCAGATCTGGAAAGCAAAAAAAAGAGAGAGAGGCGAGGAGCTCGGAGGAGGAGCTGCGGGTTCTGGGTTTTTGAAGGAAAGAAAACGCAGACGGAGAGCTCGAGGGGAAAGACGACGAGTACAACCCAGAAAAGCTCTGCGCTTTCTGACCGAAGCTCACGGGGATCCGGAGCCGGAGACATGCGGAGCGCGGCAGAAGGTGATGGTTCGGAGTAGCTGAGGGCGAGGCTTTCTAGGGGGACAGCAAGGTTCCGCCGGACGAGAGCAGATTTGGAGAGAAGAAGACAGAATCGGAGGAGAAAGAAGCTGGGAGTTCTGGGTTTTTGGGGGGCAAAACGGAAGAACCGAAGGAGAGCAGGAGCGGGGCATGAAATAGGGGACGATCTCCAGAGAAGCAGCAGCAAAGTTTCGCCGGGGGAGAGCTCGGCAGATCTGAGAGGTAGAAGCCGAGCGAGCAGATTCCCGGACCAGATCTGAGAGAGAGTCCGAGAGACGGACACAGGCACACAAAAAAGGAGAACGACGAAATCGCAGACGGGGGGCAGAAAAATAAAACCGGAGGAGGAGAGCTCGACGGGGGCTGGAGAGACGGAGAGGAGGACGGCGAGGCACGAACAGGAAGGAAGGCAGCGACGCCGCTGCCGCTTAACCGCCGACGACGCCGCCCGATCGCGTAGCTTCCGTCACCATCCGCCCCCATAGCCGTCGCATTTTCTTCTGCCCAAGCCGCTCCCGCCACCGTCCGCGTCCGCAGCTGCTCCGACCCACGACGATCTCGCCGCTCACGGATCCCGCCTGGACCTCATGCCTCCCCTGCCGCCGACCGCCGTCGCCCCTGGGGTCGCCCGCCGCTTCGTCGCCCCGGCTGCTAGTCTCACGCCGGTCGCCGCAGGTCGCCGAGGCACGCCCGACCGTCCCATCAGCGCCGCGGAGGAGAGCAGCAGCAGCTGCGGTTCGGGTCGCGAACCCGGTCACACGCAGGTCTCGGTTTCGGGTAGATTTTTTTTTTTTGTTTACTAATGGGTGTTGGCAAATGCTGACTGGGCTGGGCTGATTTCGAGTGGGCCTAACCTGAGATTCGGGCTGATTGTTTGGTATGGGCTGAAGAGGTTTGGGTTGAAAATAGGAATAGTAAATGGGCTGTTTTTAATTTCTTTGTTAATGGGCCATTTTAAAATTTTTCGACCGGGCCGTTCGGCCAGCCCGGTCATTGCTCCGGCCCGGACCGATAGGGTCTGGGTCGGTCTAGTAGGGCCGGGTCACCCGACCCGGTCCGAATCACTTTTTTAATAAAAATTTAAAAATTCAAAAAAATCCAAAAATTCAGAAATTCAAAAATATCAAAAAATTCGAAAATCGTAAAAAATGTTTTTCTTAAAATTCAGAAAAGTTTTGAAATTTTTTTATTAAAAAAATTGAAAATACAAAAATCCGAATATTCAAAATTCCAAAAAAATTAGAAAAATTAGGAAATTTCAAAAACATTAATAATTTTTTTTTAAAATTCAGAAAAGCAAAAATTTTTAAAAATTCTTGAAAACTTGCTTTGTTTAATTTCAAAAAATTCGAAAATATTAAAAATATACAAATATAAAAAAATTTCATAAAAATTCAGAAAAATCAGAAAATTGCAAAAATTCAGAAAACTTTTAAAAAGAAAAACTACCAAAATTGAATAAGCCTCTAGCGCTATACAATAGGTTTTTGTTTTATGTTATATTCATGTGCTTTATTTGTCACGACTTTTGGATGTTATTTCTTTATTTTAGAATGGTTAGGATAGACTTTAGATATCTCGAATAAGTTGTCATGGCTTCATTAACACACGATTAAGTTAAGTACCGAAAGGGTGTTAGTTACGTAACTAAAGTAATCAAGTCCTCGACTATAGATTCTCTAGTTGCGTAAAAAGTGAAACATGAGAGCTTGTCTAGTGATGACCTTAATAGACTAGTGATGACTCTCTATTTGAAAAATTTTGTGAATATCTCAACGTCGCACAGGGTATGGGCTTGGGAGAGCTCGAGTTAATTAAGGACCATCAGTCCAAAATTAACAATACCCATAAACCTATATTTAGAAAATTTTTAGGTCGCGACAATGGCAATATGTCCTAATATCTTTAATGTATTACAATGCATCTTATTCTTTTTATATTAGTCCATATGTAACAACACATCTTAATGAATAACCCTTATATTTATTTTAAAACCAATGATAATTGTTGTTCTTATAAATAACTGAATGTGTACACCAAAAGTTGACAATAATATTATAATTGAATAAGAGTTCATACAACAAAAGCCATCCATACAATGATAAATCACATAGTGGGACCTCATCCCATACTAGCTACATGATCCTTATACTTTATTGGTGGCATCCTTTTAGTCAAAGGATCAACTATCATTAATTCAATACGAATGTGCTTAATAACCACTTTATTCTCCTTAATACGTTCCTTTAAAACTAAATACTTTATGTCGATATACTTACTTCGATTGCCATTTTTGACATTTTTAGCCATAAAAACCGCAGCTGAATTATCATAATACATCCTTAAGGGCCTATAAATAAAATTAATAACTCTAAGCCTACAAATGAAACTTTTTAACCATATACCATGTGAGATACCCTCAAAACAAACAACGAACTTAGTCTCCATAGTGGAAGCAACAATCAAAGTCTGCTTCGCACTTCTCCATGACACGGCTTTGTCAACTAAAATAAAAATGTATCAAGATGTTGAGTTTTGAGAATCAACGCAACTAGCAAAGTCTACATCTGAATAATCAACTACTTCTAGGTTATCGGTCCGTCTATACATAATCATGTGACTTTTGGTACCTTGAAGGTATCTCATCACTTTTTTTGCAACTTTCCAATGGTCTATATTCAGATTACTTTGATATCTTTTCAACATTCTCAAAACCAATGTTAGGTCGAGTGCAAACCAAAGCATACATTAAGCTTCCAATAGTAGGAACATATGGAATGTTCTTCATTTGTTCCCTTTTTAGATCGTTCTTCGGGCATTATCTCAAATTGAACTTGTCACCTTTCATAATGAGTGCTATACTTGATGGACAATCTTTTATCCGAAATTTGTCTAAGACCTTATTGAAATAGGTTTTTTGAGATAATCCTAAAATTCCTTGAGGTTTATCTTTATGGATCTTAATGTCAATGACGAAAGATGCCTCGCCCATATTCTTCATATCAAAACTCTTAGAGAGGAGGTGTTTCACCTCATGTAGCGACTGCTTATCATTAGCTGTAAGTAGAATATTATCCACATATAGCACAAGAAAACAAAATTTACTTCTACTATCTGGTATATATATTGATCCATGACATTCTCTATAAAATCGATTGAAAAGATAACGTCATGGAACCTTAAGTACCATTGGCAAGATGCTTGTTTCAAGTCATATATAGATTTTTTAAGTTTGCACATCAAATGCCCACCTTTACTAGAGGGGAATCTTTCAAGTTGTTTAATGTACACCTCCTCCTCTAGTTCCTCATGAAAGAATGCCATTTTCACATCCATTTGATATAATTTCATGTCAAAATGGACGACCAATGCCAAAATAATATGAGAGGAATCTTTTTTAGATACAAGAGAAAATGTCTCCATGTAGTCGATTCAATCCTTTTGATTGGATCATTTGGCAACAAGTTGAGTTTTGTATCACTCAATATTGCCTAATGAGTCATTCTTAGTTTCGAAGGCCCATTTACAACCAATGGCCTTTGCACCATCAGGTAACTCAACTAAATTTCAAACTTCGTTTGATGCCATAGAACTCATCTTTTCTTTTATAGCATTATGCCACAAATTGGATTAATCACTACTCATGACTTGTGAAAACGTTTTAAGATCATTCTCAGCTTCAATATTATAGTTAGATTCTTGTAGATATACATTATAATCATTAGGAATCGTTGATTTCCTCATCCTAGTAGATCTTCTTAATGTTGAATCAACATTCTCTTGATGGGTGTGTTGTTCAACTGGTTATTCAACAATTTTTGGTACTTGCTGAATAATAGGATCTATCAGATCAATATCAGTAGGTTGTAGAACTTCATTAGTCTGTTGTTCAATAGTCGGTTGAATTGTAGGGGCATTATGAAGAACAACTAACATAATACTTGAAGTGTGATATTGAGTATCTGAATGATCATTTTTAAGAATAAGTTCTTTCAAATGATCTCTTACACTAATCAAGTCATTTTTAAGAAACTTAGCATTTCTTGATTTCACAATCCTAGTAGTGTGAAATGGATAATAAAACCTGTACCTCTTGGATCTTTCGACATATCCAATGAAATACCTACTTATAGTCATTGGGTCTAACTTCTTTTCTTGTGAATTGTAAACTCTTACTTTAGACAGGCATCCCCAAACGCATACATGTCGCAAACTTGGTTTTCAACCTTTGAATAACTTAAAAGAAGTTTTTGGGACAGCCTTAGTTGGAACTTAGTTCAAATATGTACACTGTTATCTTAAGAGTTTTAATCCACAAGAACTTAGGAAATTTAGAGTAGCTAAACATACTTCGCACCATGTCCAACAAAGTTCGGTTTTTTCATTCTGCTAGAGAACTAGGCATAGTGTATTGGACAACTATCTCATTCTCTTGAAGAAACTTCGCAAATGGACTAAATGCTTGTCCAATCTCAGTGTATCTATCATAAAATTCTCCACCTCTATCTGATCTTCTAATCTTAATTTGCTTACAGCATTGTTTCTCCACTTCCATCTTAAATACCTTAAAGTCATCTAACGCTTCATGTTTATTATGAAGTAAGTAGAGATACATGTAACATGGGTAATCATCAATGAAAGAAATGAAGTATTTCTGACTATATCAGTCCATATACGGACTACAAATATCATTATGCATGACTTCTAATATATCTGTACTCCTCTTAGTGCATTTTTTTGTTTTGTTGGTCTGCTTTCCTTTCATGCAATCCACAAAGTATCAAAATCAGTAAAATCCAAAATACCGAGTACTCCATCATTTATTAATCGTTTAATTCTTTCTATGGAAATATATGTCCCAATCTCCGGTGCCACAACATAGAAGAATCTTCATTTACAATATATTGTTTCACACCATTATTATTATGAACATGCATCGCATTATAATAGACATTGTTTTGTAAATTAATTTGAAAAATACCATTTGACAAAGTGCCACTCTCAACAATTTCAGATTTAAACAATAAACTGAGGTTTGAATCTAAAAATTGAAAAGAGTAACCCAAATATATAAGTCTTGAAATTGAAACTAGGAACATAAAATATTCTTTCCAAATTCAAAATAAAGCCACTATTGATAACTAAACTACATGTCCTAATTGCTTCCATATGTGAACGCATATTGTTTTCCAAATAGATACTTAATTCACTTCCCATTGGCTTCATGTGGTTTTAAAAACCTTGCAAGGAATTTCAAATATGGATTGTAGAACCGGAATCAATCCACCAAGTATTGTGATTTACATCAGCCATATTAGATTCATAACAAATACAAGAGATTAAATTACCTTTCTCCTCGAGCCAGGCCTTATATCTTGACGTAATCCTTTTTCATATGTCCATTCTTTCTACTAAAGAAATATTTGGATTTTTTTTTAATGTCAGCTTGGGAAGATGTGTTATTTTTTCCCTTTTGCTTGCCATGACCCTTGTTCTTTCTTTGTGTTGCCAAATGAGCACTTTCTCCTAATTCTATAGTCAGCCTTTTTTTTCTCTTGAACACACGTGGCATGAGTTCATTAATTGATTATTTATTCTTTTGCATGTTATTAGAGATCTCTAAAGGTGCATATTGCCATGGGAGAGTGTTTAGGATGTAGTATACAAGAAAATAATCAGATATCTCAACTTCAAGGTTTTTTAGTTGAGCTACAATATCTCTCATCTTCATGATGTGCTCACGCACATCTCTAACACTAGTGAGCTTCATAGATGAAAACTTCATAATCAGGGTCATAGCATGTACCTTTTTAGAATTCTCAAACTGCGTATTAATAGCTTCCAATAAAGCCTTAGCCTTACTATGCTGAGTGATCGAACCACAAATGCTAAGAGACAATTTTGTCCTTATGAACATTACATTAAGGCGATTGGACTGCTCCCATTGTTCATAAAAGGGCTATCTCAGCTGTAGTGCTCGTATAAGTAGGTGTAGGTGGTTTTTTTTTTCTTATAGCATAGTTAGGGTGCGTTTGGTTCAGCATTTCCAAGGGGCTTTCAGGCCTGAAAGCCCCTTGGGAAAATGCTGAACTGTTTGGCTCAGCTTTGAGACCAGCTTTCAATTGAAAGCTGGCCTTCAAAATGCTGAAACCATATTTTTTCTTTCTAAAACTACCCTCACTGATTTTTCATATTTCCGCTCTTTACCCCTGAATTTTATTTTTTTTAATTAAAAAATGGGCAACCCTTCGCTGGTCCGGCGAAGGGCTACGGCCACCGGCGCCAGATCTGGCGCCGGTGGCCGTCGGCGGAGGTCGCCCAACCTCGAGCGACCCTCGGTGAGGGCCGCGCGACTCGGTCGAGGGCTGTCGGAGGTCGCCCGAGGTCGCGCGACCCAGGGGCCGTGTGACCCAAGCGACCGCCGCCTAGGTCTCGTGGCTGCAGGCGGCCCTCGCCTGGGTCTTGCGGCCGCAAGCGGCCCTCGCGAGACCCAAGCGAGGGCCGCCTGCTACCGCGAGACCCCGGCGGCGGTCGCCTGGGTCGCGCGACCCTCGCCAAGGGTTGCCCGAGGTCGGGCGACCTCCGGCGGCCCTCGGCCGGGTCGCGCGACCCTTGCCGATGGTCGCCTGAGGTCGGGCGACCTCCATCGACGGCCGCCGGCGCTAGATCTGGCTCGCCGGCAGCCGTAGCCCTTCGCCGGACCGGCGAAGGGTTTTAGATCAAATTTATAAAAAAAATTATATATATATATATATATATATATATATATACATATATTATATCCATTATACCCATCAAAGCCCATTGCGAAAGTTTTTTTTACCAAACGCACATTCAACTCAAAGTTCATTTGCAAAAAATTTTTACCAAACGTAATAACATTTCCCCAAGTAGCTTTGGGCTTTCAGCATTTGCATTTGACTGAAAGCCCCTTGCAAATGCTGTACCAAACGCACCCTTAATACCCACACACCTCAATTGAAGAAGAATTAACTCATTCCAAACATTATAATTTTCATTCAGCATGTAAACATCACTCATAAATTTAGAAAAATTCACAGGTTGAGTTGTATATCAAATAATCATGCTTATGTCACAAAATATGTGACAAAATTTACATAAATCATGCTTTATCAATATAAAACATGGCATAAAATTTGAATCACATAACATAAAAACTGCCTGTAGGCTAAGTTTTTAATTTAAATAGATTCATAAAAACTTCATGAATAAATGATCATATTATATTATTTTCCTTAATCCCTATGGGTAAATTAAGAAAAATAATATGATATTTTAACCTAATTAATCATATTAATATAATAAAAAGTCTTGTAGGATAAAATCCATCATATTAATAGGATTAATTATAATCAATGTACATTTCCAAATGTGATCTGGAGACTTTAGATACTATGACTACCCTCTAATTTATTAAAATATATGGATCACTAGATGTTAATTTCATACATAAAGTACACAAAAATACATGAAGGATAGAATAGTAATTTAACACCACAAGGTCAGAATAGTAAATACCCCAACCAATGGCAAAATTGTAAATTAATGCACTAATGGCAAAACAGTAAATTATTCACCAAGGGGCAAAACCGTAAATTCAAATGGCAAGGAGCAAAATGGTAAAATAATCGGGTTAGGGGTAGAATTGAGATATCAGCGAAAAGCAGGGGCAAAAATATAAAATGAAGGTGGGTTCGTGGGTCCAAGGTGCGTGCGGTGCAGGCACTTGGCCTTCATATGGCGTGTGACGTTCATGCGTCTCTTCATCACGCAAGCGCGTAACGCATGCGCCCGGCAACTGCTGCGCGCGTGGCCTTTACGTGCTTGGTAGTTGCGTGCGCGCGGCACCATGCGCCTTCTTCCTCTAAGCCATTTCTTTGCCGTTTTTCGCCGTCTCTGCCACGATTTTGCCACCCATTTCTTCTCCGACAACCACTTTGGACCAAAATAATTCGTGGGTGTCAGAGAACACGTCAGTGCAACCGCATGGACCTAAAAATCAGCAAAAATGGCCAAGAAATTTATCTGAATCAGGCAAAATTCCCCTTATGCAAACCTTTACCATTGCGACTTCTGCTGTTTGATTAGCCTCCGACAATCACCAATATGCCGAACAAAGTTATGGCTATTCTTCCCATGGTGGTGCGACCTTACTAGTTCGAAGCTGGGCAATGGGTCGCTGAAATTTCTCTAGAAACGATAAATTTCTCTTTTAATCCAATTTCTGATTTACTGTTCAAATGCTGGATTCATTGTTCAAGTAGAAAACCCATGAAAATACACCCGAAACTTGACATAAACAATGCAGAGATACTAACTTGCTATGATACCAAATGTTAGAAAATAAATTCAACAATTCTACTCTTGCTAAAGAATAAATTGAAACACAATTAGAATTTTACATGGAAAACATGATCGAAAGATAAATCTAACCTGCAGTCATTGTTTGAGTTAGCGTCTGTTGGAAATCCAAGGGAACTTGGTGACAATTTGACAATGATTATGGGTGCACTCTACTAACCCAATTCCCCTCGCGTACTGATGGCATATTTCCAAATGAGAGAATTTGCGTTAGACCTTGTGATGGCACATACAAAATGAACGTTTGTCATTATAAATCGTTTTCTATCAAGATGGTTACCAAATCAGCGGTTGTCACAAAAAGGTACTAAATGTGGAAAAATCATACGTAAAATAATCGTTTGACAAAAATGAAAACGTGGATTAATATCAATGGTAAGTTTTATTTAAAACTGACCTCCAAAAATATGAGATCACAGATATAACATGCATAGCTGGTTCATCTATGAAAACAACAACGAGGACGATGCAGACAACGTAATCGAGTGCCTCACCAACGCGGATTACAACATCTTGAGAAATCTCTCAGATGTTCTTCATTTTTGAGACCCACTTCTAGTCGGTGGTCTCCAATTTGCCGTCGTTCTTCGTGCGTGGCATGAATCAGGGAAGACAAGCTTCTTCATGAGGCTCGTTGACCTGGAATGCGAATTTCCGCAAATGGTTAGTACTTTCTTTCAAGTTATTATAATTCATTTCGCTGTCCCATTGCCATACCCAGTGATCTTTATTGATTCTACGCGTTTGGTCCATTTGGAATATGGGATTATTGTCTTGCCAGATTGGCATGGTAATGAGATGTTAGTTTCATGCTCGATTGTTTTATCTCTACTAATTTGCCCTGAATTGGTCCTCATTGCTAGAAGCACATCCTTCTTGGTTATGCATTAGAGAAATTATGACTGTTTTTCGATTTTTTTGTTCAAGTGTTAGCTTGTCTTGAGGTCAAAATTCAGATACATTCTTTTGTTTTTGTTGTTGACGAATTTGGATGCACACAATCAAAAGCTCTTGCCGAGATGATGAGTCACCATTATTATAGGGAAATCTTTTCTTCAAGCATTGGCTTGTCTTCGTGAAGCATTGAAAAAAAAAATTATATGCTCACTGTTTTCTTTGAGGTTAATAAGGCAATGTAAATTTTGCCTCATATGATTTTATGATGTCATTAGAAGTTAGAGAGGCATCATAACTATTCTATTAGTTTTCTATATTTGGTATATTTGTTTCATTGAGCATGAAATTTGATGATGCGTAGTTTTGATTGGATGCGTCTAGAACTATTCTTCCAAAAGTGGCCTTGCATTATAGGGTAAATTGAAACATAAGAGCAATTAGGTTTTTGAAATTTTTATCTGCCTTTTAATAATTAAATTTGTTCACGCTGATGAACAATGGTGATTTTATTTTTAATTGAACCTAGCTCTTTTAATGTTTAAGAAAATAAGCGTGCTACTTTTGTTAGTTCTATCTAATTGATAATTACTTCTACTATATAGCTTATGAATGAAAGATATCATGGTGTAATAAAAATAAATAAGAAGTATAATTGAGCATTTAGACATGAAAAAAATTGCTTATTGATAATGATATTACATAGGCATATATTATTTAAAGTAACTAAACATGTTTTAATCAAGAAACATTTAAAGAAACTCGAAAAAATTAAATAATCTACTAATTATAAATGAAAACAAAAATAAATGTAATTCAAAAGTTATGGTACTCATTTTCATAGCTGAAATTGTTGCAAAAAAGCTTAGCCAAGCAACTCACTTACTTACGCAAGATTATGGAGATTGTAATTAACAAAGCATGCCGATTCTCCGTCTTGCTACTCTATAGAGAGCGAGATGAGAGGGTGTTGAATCAACAAAAGATAAACCTTATATTTCATTTTTTAATATTTAAAAAAGAAAATCTTCAACATGGAAACCATCATCTCGTTTTGCCTCAAAGATCAACTAGAACCATATGCAATTGACCGCGGGCACTTTCTTTTTCGAGAATGTTAGAGGTTTAGGGTCGAACTCAAACCTTAAGGCGAGGAAAATAACAGAGTTGGTAGTGTATACTATTAGGAACGAGAATATATGAAGGGAAAAAAATGGAGAAGAAGAAACATGCAAGAATTTTTTCGTGAAAAACCCTTTCAAAAATCAAGAATGCAAAAATTACAGTGCTACACTAGGTAATCTCTCTACTATTAATATCAGCATTACAAGCTCAAAGTTACAAGTTTCAGCATTACAACTATAAAAGATATTGTCCTATATATAAAAGCTCTATCATTTGCTTTAATATCCTTAGAAATGCAACCTACCGGAAAGTGCTTACCCATAATAATATTTTCTCTATCAAAATGGGTGACCTACTATGAAGTACCTATCCACAATAATATTTTGCTTTATCAAACTCCACAACTCCATTAATCTCCACTTGGAGGCTAATCTTAAAAAAAAAAAAAAATCAGTAATCTTATATAGTCTTCATCTTTTTAATCACAATTGTTCTAGTGTGGCGACCTCCTTCATCACTTACCATGGAGGCCAACTGAGGTAATGCACAACCTTAGTTTCTTAGTAGTAACAACCTTTATTAACATATTTGCTAGATTTTCTGCACCAAGTATCTTCTTCAATTATAATGTCCTGTCATCTATCAACTGACGAATTTGATGATATTTTAACTTAATATGTTCTTTTTTTGATTGAAATACTGGATTCTTTGCAAGACAAATATCGCTTTGATTGTCATTGAAAAGAATATTGTTATCTTGCTCCTTACCTATTTTCTTCTGAAAATTTTTCAACCAAATTTTCATCTTACTAGCTTCAAATATAGCCACATACTTTGCTTCAATGGTTGAGAGAGATATACAAGTTTGAAGTCTAGACATCCAACTAATTGTAATTCCACCTAAGGTACAAACATAGCTTGAGGAACTCTTCCTATTATCTAAGTCACTACCAAGATCTGCTTCAACAAAAGCTATATGGTAGAAATAAGAATCAATTAGATAGAACTAATAAAAGTAGCACACTTATTTTCTTATAACATTAAAAGAACTAGGTTCAATTAAGAATAAAATCATCATTGATTGTTAGCTTGAGAAAAATTTTAATTGTTAAGGTTTTGTTTATTTCATAGAAAATAAATTATTTGGAAAATATTTTCCAGAAAATAGTTATTTATATCATTTATAAAGATGAATAAATGAAAGATATAAATTGTCATTCATAATGAAAATATTTTTTGTTAACTAATTATCCAAGCAATGCAACTACTTATTTTTAGAAAAATATTTTAAATTATTTATTTTTTACGAAATAAAAGTCTAAAAGTAAATAAAAAAATTCAAAAACCCCACTACATCTGTGACATGCTGTGAGATCCTTGTGACTTTGAGAGAGAAAGGAGGCAAGTCTGCTTTACGATGGTTCCAGGCTTCCCTTTGGCTGTGTTGTTCAATTGAATTTCATTTTCTTTTTTCTTGACTATTTTTATTTTAAGTTCACCATCATTGACTTGGCGCTCGAGGAATGATGCCACGTGTCCTTCGCCGGTGGGCTCGTGGTTCTGATCAAGAAGAACGTGGGTCCAGACGGCGGACTCGGACCGCACGGTCTTTTGGGCTGCCGATGTGACGCACATGCACCCGTGATCGGTTTACATATTTGCTTCTTCTTTTTTGGCATTTTTCTATATTCTGTGATATTCACATTTCAACTTTTATTCGTCATGAAACACTTCAAATTTTATAAATAATACGTAAGTTTTAGGTTCAAATGAAATACATCTTTGAATTTCGACAAAAATGGTGTAAGTACAAGTCTGAAATGGCACATGTCCAAGGTCTTGACTCGGGTTTTGAGGATGTGCATGGAAAAACTTAAGTGAAGTAGCTATTATCAATGATTGTTGAATATGATTTATTTACTTTTCCTTTTCTTCTTTGACAAAACAAGGGCATGAGCATCAAGATTTGGCAAGCTGAAGTCGAAATTCTACAAGCTCTAGCAAGTCAATTAAGTTCGGATGTTTGGTTACACAGCCGATAAGACTAGAATAAGCGACCTCTAGTTGCCGAGCTGGAAATCTCCCGACGCCTTAATGAATTGCATCAACCTTGAGGGCACTCTTCCCCTTTTTTCATGCACAAGCAAACCAAATCTGACACTAATCAATACAAATGATAGAAATTCACAAATAAGTGGGCCACAATTTGATGCAAGTTTACCTTTGGATAGAGATTAGGAATTTAGGTAGTTGAGTGCAAACAATAAATTATCGCTGGAGATCCCCAAAAATAAGCGGAGTCCACATGGCAGGTGTTCAGATGTAGGATGCAAAAGGCTGCCCATCGTAGGGTCGACCAAGAGAGTACGAGAAACTCGGACAGCTCCCTTCTCCTCTTGCCAAACTCCAAAAATAGAATAAAGAAAATTGAGGAATTGGAGGGATACGTGTTCAATTGGGAATTTTCTACCATCTCTTTGGAAAAAAAGAAAAGAAAAAGAAAAAGACCCATCAAAATTCAAGGAAAAAATTTACGCAATGTTTATCCATTTTTCGGCATTTGAAATGGAAATCAGTTTTAAAACTATGCTAAAATATTCAAGGTAGAATTTTGACTTTATTATAATAACTGTACGTTTTTTGAATGTCACAATGAAATTTGATCTTTAGCTTGAAATATCTAAAAATGTTGCGAAAGAGTGTAAATATTCATATATTTGAAAAAGTGTACGCGTGTACGGAAATCAGTATGTAGGATTATGTAGGAACAGTACATGTCATAAAAACATTGACAAGAATACCGGCTAAATTGTAAAATATAAATAAAAAGGAAAAAAGGAAAAAATAAAACGCTAAAAACATTTGGACATGCTCGGGTCGGATTCGAGAGGGGATTGCAGAAAGACCGACCCGACTTTGAAGAAGGACGCCGGTTGGTGGGCTCCATATTCTGTCGCAACCGGGTCGCAACTGCCTCTTCTTAGTTGCCCACGTGGCTTCCAGCTCTCTAGCATGCAACTATTGTTTTTTTTTTTTTTTGTCCATGTAGTATTCAACTTCAACGTTGGCCAAGCAGCACATTTATATTCTCTCTCTTTTCTTTTTCATTTCCATTTATATTTGGTGTCCCCCCATGTGGGCGCGTGTATATATACATATATCCCTAATAGAATTCAAATTTACTTTCAAGCATAGAGAAGGTGACGAATGCTCTATTGTCAAATTAACTACTTTTCGCACAGTTGCAATTTGAGGTCAAATACAAATTAATTTTGAAATTGTTCTCCCATTCTAAAATTTTTATTATATAAAAGTTCAGAGTGATAGGACTATCTCATTCCAATTTTAGTTTTTACTTATTTATTAATTAATCTAAATCTTACGGCTTGAAAACTTTAAATTTTTTAAATCCAAGACTCTTGAACTTCTTCTAGAATGTCCGTGGGCTTCATATGACTAAGAACTGGTATTTCAAGGTGAGATTGATCTATTGGACTTTCTTGGCGACAAATTGTAATCTAATGGGCAATCGGGCAATTGAAATGGATTGATGGTCTCTTTTTGAAAATATTACAACCAAACATAATCTCATAGTTTCATTTCTGTCAAAAGTTTTTCTCCACAAATTACAAGCATTTTCAGGAAAATAGAAATTGAGAATATAAAACTACTTTCATTCTCAATTTCATTGAAAATGGAAAATGAAAACATTTTCTAGCACCAAATCGGTTCTCAAAAGAAAAAAAGATTTATTTTTTTTAAATCTTTAAGAAATGAGTGCTCATCATTAATTAATAAATTTAAAAGTGATGAACCAAACATCATAAAAGAGTTCAATCCAATCCATGGTCCCTACAAGGTCTTGTCCCTATCTCACTTTGTTCCTCTTTGCTTTATACAAGATATGCTTATCTTTTGATTCTTTGCTTGGTTTGATTGGCATGGAAGAGAAGAGATGAGTCTTGGAGTTAACTATGAAAGCATTTTCCATCGGCTAAATATTCTATGCCGCATAGACAATCATTTTCAGGTGAATTACATACACAAGTAAAGACTAGATACTTCGACCGAGAATGGATCTTTGAAGTAATCTGGATTATTTATTATCCCCAGGAAAGCAAGATGAAGAAAAAGTAGTTTCTGTTAACTTGCAGGCCACTCGTAAGGAAAGAACCCCCTTTCATCCATTGTAAGCAAGTCATCATCATATATATCAACTGACCTATGAGAGGAAGAAATTGCATGTTCTTATTCGTCTCGAACAAATAGCCTAAATCAATTTCCCCATCACTTAACATGGCTGAGTCACTCCTTTTCAGCATTGCACAGGGTGTGCTAGGGAAGATAGCATCACCAGCATTCGAAACAGCCATCGAAATTTACAACATTGAAGATCAGATCCGCGGGCTTAAAAAATCGATGGCTGCCATTACTGCCGTGTTGCTAGATGCTGAGGAGCAACAAGCGAAGAACCACAGCCTGCAACTGTGGCTACGTCGGCTTCAAGACGTGTTGTATGATGCAGAGGATGTGCTCGATGAAGTCGAGTGTGAAGCCTTACGAAAGCAGGTAATCAGTCAGGATGGGGGCATCAAAGAGAAGGTACACCGCTTCTTTTCCCTATCTAATCCACTGATACTCCATGCAAAAATTAGTCATAAGATCAAGGAGATCAGGCAGACGTTATCTGAAATTTCCATAGAGAAGAATCAATTTGGTCTTAAAGAGCAGAGGGTTGACAATGGTGTGGTGCATTTGCGATCGCGAGAGATGACTCACTCGTTCATAAACACGCTGGATGTTGTCGGAAGAGATATTGATAAACAAAAGATAATTGAGATGTTGATGCGGTCGGATGAAAAAAACCTCTCGGTGATTCCCCTTGTTGGAATGGCAGGTATCGGTAAGACGGTCCTAGCTAAATTAGTTTACAATGATGACAATGTGAAAGAGCATTTTGATTTGCAACTTTGGGTGTCTGTACCGGAGGACTTTGATTTAAAAAAAACTATTGACGGAATCATAAAAAATGCAACAAGTCAAAGCTTGAATAACCTTGATATTCAACAATCACAAATCTTTCTACGAAACATCATCAAAGACAAGAAATTTCTACTTGTCTTGGATGATGTATGGAGCAACGACCGTGGTAGATGGGAAGAATTGAAAGCTTTGCTGACGGAGGGAGCTCATGGAAGCAAGATAATTGTGACAACGCGTAGTTCAGATGTCGCTTCTATGATGGGCACCCATCGAGAACATAATCTAAGAGGTCTTTCTCATAAAGATTCCATGACCTTGTTCGAGAAATGGGCATTCGATCAAAAGGAAAAGCAACCATATCCTAATCTCCTTGACATTGGAAATGACATTGTCAAAAAATGTCAAGGAGTTCCTCTCCTTGTGAAAACTTTGGGGAGTCTACTTTACACAAAGGACGAAGAATGGTATTGGGCCCAGATAAGAGATAGTGAGACATGGAAGTTAGTGGAAGAAAAAAGGGACATTCTGCTGATACTAAAGCTTAGCTATGATAATTTACCATCGCACTTAAAACGTTGTTTTGCCACATTTTCACTTTTTCCCAGAGGATATGAAATTCGAAGCAATTGGTTAGTTAGGTTATGGATGGCTTTAGGATTCATTAGTTCAATAATGGAAAAGCCAGCATTGGAAGACATTGTTGCTGACTATATCATAGTGTTGTGGAAGAGATCTTTGGTCCAAGAAGTTAACGAGTCTGAATCAATATTAACTTTTAAATTGCATGATCTAGTCCATTCTCTTGCAACGATTGTGGCTCAAGATGATTGCTCTGTTGTTGGCTTAAATACTGTAGAGATTTCGGAAAGAGTTCGGCACGTTTCATTCTCTAGCACATCGTTGGAGGAAATCTCGAATTTTGATGGAGTCCCACCTTTTCTAAGAAAGCCAACTTCAAAGAGGCTCCGTGCAATTTACTTTCATTTCTATGTCGATTATAGAGTTATTACTAGAGAGTTTGCTAGAGCATGTATCTCCAACTGTAACCACTTACGGTACCTAGACTTGTCAGATGGTAATTTTGAAGAGCTGCCGAGTTCCATATGCAACTTGAAACAATTGAGGTTGTTGGATCTCTCTAGAAACAAGCGATTGAAGAAGCTTCCAGATACCATTTGCGAGTTGCAGAATTTGCTAGTCTTATACCTTGGTCGTTGCTCAGAACTTGGTGATTTACCCAAAAAATTGACGAGGCTTGTTAGCCTTGCACGCCTACATGTAACAACAAAGCAGGAGAGTCTGCAAGAAAGTGGCATACAATATATGGAAAATCTGCGATCTTTGGGAATTGTTGAGTGCCAAAATCTACAAGTTTTGTTTGAGGGCACTTGTGGACTGACTCGCCTTCGGAAGTTGGAAATTATAGAATGTGGGAGACAAATATCTGTACCTTTTGTGAAATTTATCGCCCTGAAGCACTTGGTTATTAATGATTGCAAGCTCATGTTGACCGATGAGAACAACTCCATCATTCCTTCGAATCTTGATACATTGTCGATAAAAAAATACGAACAAGTGATGAAGCTGCTCCAATGTTTCAATAAGTCTGCCTGCACATTGGAGTTTTTCGGTGTCTATGACTGCCCAAGCTTCACGGCAATACCAGAATGGTTACCTAATCATACAAGTCTTAGATTAATTCGCTTGACCGATGTCCCGACTTATCATCTATGCCCCAAGGAATCCAGTCCCTCACCGCTCTCAAAGAATTACGCATCGAATATTGTGGTGAACTAAGCGAGAGATGTCGACCAACAAATGGCAAGGATTGGCCCAAAATCAGTCACATTCCTCGAATCCAACTTGATCTTATATGGGTACAATGGATGGAGGGTTAGGTAAGCACCTATCATTTCATCTTCATTCTTAGATGTAATATAGCGATTCACTTTATTCTTCAATCGAATTAACATTTAATTAAAGTATTGCAATTAGAAAAAGAAAAAGTGATATGAACAAAAAATTATCTACTAATATACAATCGATAGTTGGTCATTAGATTTCAAAAGGAATTCAATATTAAATAATTCTATTCATAAAATAAATAATCCGATTTAAATTTGACCAAAAAAATTAGAAGTTGCATTTCATACTAGAGTTATTCTTAAAACTATATACTCAATTATTAATTCTATCTAACACTTTTAACTCGGATAATAAAACAACAAAACCATGAATTTATTTCCGTGCATAGCACGAGAATGATTGCTGCTTCAAATAATGGAGTTTGAAGGTTCATGAATAATCATGAATAATCTTTGTTGGCACGTCACTTGGCTCAATACAAATTGTAGGAAGGTCGAATGGAGCCAATGCAAAATGCCTACGATCAACATATATAAGGACATCAGCCAAAACAATCGTTAATAAAGATAAATCAACATCTATAGAAACTTATTTATTTTGACTTAATACGCATGAAAAGTTAACGCATAGTTATCCATTCACTTTGAATTTAACTTTCCCACTTCAAATTTTTTTCTCAATCTTAGTATACAAATATCAAAATATTCAATTTATTTGTCCAATCAAAATAGTTGCACAAATCTATGTTCGCGATTTTTAAGATGATGTGGTTCAACTTCTTATAACTATATTCTAATTATGTTTGTAATGTACTTTTTTATTTCACTAAGGTTATTTACTGTACACAATCAGATTTAATCCAATAACTCTCGCAATGCAATACGTAAAAGTGAAAAAATTCAAACAACTTTCTTTCAAAATGCACTAGCATAGGGGCACAAACTATGCATGTGAATGAAGCCACGGTGATAATGCTATTTATAGATACTGGAAGCTCATTTCCCTTTCTTCGTTTCCTTTTGAGTGCAGATGAACTCCCGTGATCTATTTGCCACGCCATGTGGATCTCCGCAAAGATATGGACGTACATTCAGCTAATCCCTCGTCAATCTCTTTCATTTTCATGGATGAAAACGATGGTTGTTGATTTTATATCTCGTTGTTTATTTCCTTGAATGATTGCATTCCTTTATTATACGTTTGTGTTTGTATTGCAAATTTCTCTACGGAGAAAATGCCTAATTCGTATTATATGAGACCAATTGTCGCATTATCTCTATTTGAATTTTCATACATCGATATATATCTTTCACTCACGGATAATGAATAAACATCATGCCATTTCATCAATGTGACACCCCAAATCTCGAGCACGTGACAACCTCTTCACCTTGGTCAAATGAATGCGACGTCCCAGGACGCATTGCTAACCAGTCTTTTTATCTAGTGATTAAATGCACATGGAAGCAAACAAACAACACATAGTCAATAAACAACAGGGATAGCAGAAAGACCACGAACAACAGCGGTAACATCGTTTTTATTTTATATTGATTAACCCTAGGAAATTTATACATAAGCCCCTCAGTCGGGCGACTTCCTCTATGGTTACCCAAAGGTACTAAGCAGGGTTAATATATTTCCTTCAACCATTAGGTACACAACCTTGCTGCTCTCCACGATGTGCTCCAGTACTGCTCGATCCATGGTGATATAGATGCCATAACTACGGACTTGGAAATGTTTGACAACGACGAGTGGGATATAATCTCAATGAGTTATCGCCCTAAACCTCAGTTAGGACTTCAACTTATCTCGGGATACCTATCGCACAGCCAAATCACTCAAGCAGATCCATAGCAAAACAATACTCGTTTGCCTCAATCAATGACTCGATCTACTCGGTAACCCCATGAATAACATCTACAAGTAATCGACTCGCAGGCAATCTTACCCAGTCATACCATACCCTACACAGTAAATACACATGCATGCCACAATTAATGCATCCTACACTCTTAGCATGGCATTATTCAATCACAATCGAATCGTATTGCAATCGATCTCACCTGGCCATTATCATACCGTGCACGGTACCAACTTAGGAATACCATAATCAGTGCAACCAGTACATGCATAATCAAAACACATCACAATATGTTTCACATGCATCCCTATATTCACACGTGTTCTTATTATTATGCCCTCACCAGGGCCATCAAACTCCCGCTGGTGTCTTTTAGCTTAGCCAGGCATTGCCCTGCCCCATTGGGCACAGTCACGTCTGGAACTCCCACCTAGACAGCATTCTCGAAGGAGCATAGATTCAACCTCTACCGCGACTCGCATCCGAACTCCCGCGGGGATTTTCGATAAGTTGAACTTCGTCCCCTGAACTCCCGCTGGGGTGAGGGATTATGTTATGTGATCACACGAACACACCACAATAATTCATTTTAATTCACTTCCATATATTAACCAATGCATACGTGGTACATGCTCAACATAATAAATCACTGCACACTTTTCATGTAAAAATTGCACGTGGTGACATTTTATGTTAAAACCCGTCCAACTTTCGTGCCTTATCAATTAAACATGACAGTCTCATTTTCATTGCAAAATTTGACATATATATACACACACACATTTGACACATTGGGGTTTTTCCTTTTATATGTCCATGCAACAGTACACAAACGTTAAGGCATAGTTATCAGAATAATCAAGCACTTGATGATTTCAATCAATCACACGATTAACACTTTATTGATCCAAGCAGCAATTCAACATGCTTTAATAAACACGGACTCATCAAATTATTCCCACAAATTAATTATAAATAAATAATACTATTCATAATTAAATTAAGTTAATTATTATTAAAATAATTAATAATAATAATTACGAATTTAATAAATAATAATAAGAAGAAATTAATTCTTTTTGATAAAATAATACTAATCAAGATTATCTCACCAATCTTGATTAACCTAATTAACCACCATTAATTAGTACTCAACATGATTAACAATTTAATTAAAGTTAACCATAATTAACTAACCTAACCATGCTTCCACTTTGGTTAATTAACTCAACCCTAATTAATTAATCCAACCATAGGCCAACTCTAGTTAATTAACCCAACCATAGGCCAACTCTAGTTAATTAACCTAACCATAATCCACTTTTTGACTAACCCAATCATGGTCATCTTTCTAACCAACCCTCTTACTCATAGTTAATCATAATCAAGTCCCTAACTAAGATTAACTATAACATAATATACTCCTAAATAAGTTTAACGGACTAATCAAGGGATTATAGCGTAAACTCACCGGTGATGATTCTGACGACATGAGCATGATGGCGGCGGTGAGAGCTACGCACAGCTACGTCCAAAACGTCGAGGGGGTGCTTGGCAAAAATGAGTCTTGGCAAAGGCGGTTTTCGTTTCTATGAAATCGAGAGAGAGAGAGAGAGAGAGAGAGAGAGAGAGAGAGACACACACACACACACACACACACACAGACAGCACGGGCGGACGAACGATGGGCATGCATGGTGGCTTGGATGGCTTCAAAATAATGGCAAGGCGGCAGTGATGGTGGGCGGTGATGGTCAGGATAGCAAGGGGTGTCCATGGGGAAGAAACAAGAAGAAAAGAAGAGGAAAAGAGAGAAAAATGAGAGAGAAATGGGAGGAGAGAGGGGCTAGATGCCCAAGGAGGAGAGAGAGGGAGAGAGAGAGAGAGAGAGAGAGAGAGATTTCTCTCTTGGTTGGAAGCCAAGTCCAATTTCCCAACATTCACATCAATTCCCTTCATAATTTCCCTTGACTTTCTCTCTCTTCTATCCTCCAAAATTGAATGCACCTTCTAGAAAGGGAGATTTTGTAATTTCCCCCAAGTATTGTATACTGTATTATATGCATATATGGTCCAAGATTTTATACGGTCTTAAATAAAATTGGTTTGTGCTCAAATTGTTGAGAAATGGGCTGAAAAATGCTATTGGGCTGAAAGGCTTGAAGTTGGGCTTGGTGGGCCTAATTGGGCCCACTTGGACTAGCTTGGGGCCCATGTGGTCGACCCCTAATAGGCGCAAGGCTCATTGGGCCTTCGGTTGGTCCAACTCCTCTTGTTTCCAATTTTTTGGCCTGTTGAATCATTTTCCTATAATTTTCGAGCTTACTAATAAATTTGGGAATCAATGAGGCAACATCCAATATTTTAGTCTCGACATCCTTGTGAGTTCGAAACCCGAAATTGGATTGAAATTCATGGTTAAAATTGATCAATTGCGACTTTAGTACAACCTAATTATTGGGTGGCGTTCAGTGGCTCTCGCGCGTTTGACCTGTGGTTAATAGCTTTTGAATCTACGATCATGCCTATTCAAATTAGGGTGATCCTCGATTGTCATGTAACCATGAGATGTTAATTGCTCATACTGAACACAAGGCCAAAAGGAAATCAATTTAACATCATTCGCAGTTAATATTGAAGTCGTGTGGAATCACCCACAATCCGACCTCGTACTTCTACCGAATCAATTTATTTCTATTTGCTAATTAGCCTGCAATAGTGTGGTATCATCCCTCTTTGATCCTCATGGTCAAGTGGCCCAACCTTGATTGAATTCACTGGTCATATATGTATCGATCCTTAATTGCCATTCTGAATAGTTAGTCAACTCATGAGGGGTCAACTCAGAATAAATGTAACTACTAGTGTATTGATAAAATAACCATTTTGTATATCCTAAGATGGGTCGAAATTCAGGACGTCACAATTCTTGCCCCTTAAGAAAATTTCGTCCTCAAAATTTGCAGAACTTTCTGCATTCTTAAACTAACGAGAGTATTGACGCCTCATTGCATATTCACTTTCCCAAGTCATTCATTCTGCATTATAATGCTATCCAACACTTTTAGTATTGCCAAATCACTTCCAATCTTGTCCAAACCATTTTTGGTTCCAAAAAGCTAAGTACCTGTTCATTTTTCCAAAAATGAAAGTTGCAAAATTTTTGTCCCCTTTTTATAACTACGCAGCAAGCTGTCGCTTTCGGGATTCAAACTCCTGATTAGACCATGATACTCCAACCCCCGGGTATCGCTCGGCTAAAGGTGCCGATGGTGTCCAAAGCTGCATTTTTATCCATTTAAGGTCAAAATTCTTATATGATCCCAACCTTGAGAGATCCAATTTATTAGGATTCAGCTTTCCTTCTTCATCAAATCAGGATGTCTCTATCATAGGCGACACCCAAGGAAAAACGTAGTTTCTTACTTGAAATTTCAAAGGCCTTAGCCCATTATGCGCACCACCTTTTTAGCGACTTTGCCCTATCTTAATTACATCAATTAGCTGCCAGACTATCTCTAAACCAGTGATCCCTAGTTCCCTAACCTCGTTCCATTAGATTGGAGTTTGACAAGCTTGCTCATATTTTTACTAATACCACTCGATTAAAAATTTTATCTCAAAAGCACTCTCTTCTTACTTAGTGCATAATTCCGTTCATTCTTGCCCCCTTCGACTTCTTAGAAGCTTGCTAGGAGTTGCTCTTTGCTCAGGCCCTCTAGCCTCGGCGACCACTCCCCACCCTCATTAGATCAATCATTATAAGCATCATCAAACTGTACAACAACTAGCAAAAGTCACTTTTAGACAAGCATTAACTCATAAAGGTATTATCTGTCTTGGCTTGTCTTATACCGAGTCTCACGGTCTGAACCTCGTTTGAACACTGCAAACTATAAAAGCTTCCTTCAGCTTGTCAATTTATGAGATCATTTCCATGGGATCACTCATCAATTTGAAATTCGTTCCAACGAATTTCTCATCAGATCACCATTTGATTTTCTCAAATCCTCAATTCATTTCAACCACTTGAGAATTAGTAGAACCCAACTCCTATTCATTGTACCAAAAGCTTTTGGGTACTTCTTCAAGTCTTTACTAACACCTCGAGAAGAAGCCATCAACGATGCTATTTTGCCACATGTCCATCTTGTAACATCTTGAATTTCGGTAAGCCCCAGAATTACCAAAAAAGGATTCAATGGGCCGAAAAATTGGAACCAAGAGGAATTTGACCGATCGGAGGCCCAACGGGTCTTGCGTCTTTGAGGGATGGGCCACGTGGGCCCAAGCTAGCCAAGTGGGCCCAAGGAAGCTCAACTTCAAGCCTTTGAGCCCGTTAGCTTTTTCTAGTCCGTTTCTCTTCAATTTGAGCCCGAACCGATTTTTTTTCTAGCTCGTATAAATTCTTGGTTTGTATACGCGTATAGTGAGGTATACTATACTTTTGGAATTTACCATTTTATCCCTTCTAGAAGTGGCATTTATTGTTGGAGAACAAAGGGAAGAAAAGTCAAGGAAATTGATAAAAGGAAGTGAGGTTTTGGCAAGGAAGTTGGACTTGGCTTCTTTCTCTCTCTCTCTCTCTCTCTCTCTCCTCAAGTTTCAGCAGCCCCTTCCCCACGTTCTCTCCTCTCCCACGTTTCCTCCTTTCTCTCTTTCTCTTTTGTTCTTTTCTGTTTTGCTTCAAGAACAGCAGCTTGTGCTGCTATGTTTCCCCCGAACCAGCCACCGTCCTTGCTGCCTTGCCGTCGTCGGGGAGCCGCCCAACCATCACCAAACTGCCACCCCCTTTCCTCTATCTTTTCTCTTCCTTTCTCTTCCTTTTCTTATTGCGTTTTTTGTTTTTCTGCTGGAATCCAGTCTTGCTGCCGTCGCTGTCGCCGCCACCCAAAGTGTAGCCACGGAATTCAAGGAGCCAGCCGCACACCGTCGACCACCCCTGGTCGTCGTCGACTGCCCGTTTCCGCCCAGTAGCTCCCTTTCGCATGAACAGTGTTCTGGGGCTGTTTTGGCCCGTTTCAGCCACCGTTTGTCGTTCGTTGTCGTCCCCGAGCTTACCCTCGTAGCCCTTGTCCCCCTCTACGTGCCGGTGTCGTCAAATTTCCGATCCAAGTAAGTTAACTTCTTAATCCTTGTTTAAGGGTTAATCTTGCTTAGGGGTTAATTAGTGTGTTTGTGATTAATTAAGGTTGATTGGTTGATTAGGCTGGTTAATTAAGGCTGACTAGGGTTAGTCAATTGACCATAGTTAGTAATAAAGTAACTAAGGTTAATTAATTAAAGTAACTATGGTTAGTTTTAAAAGTAACTAAGGTTAAAAGTTAATCATGGTTAGGTTAGATTAACTAGGGTTGAGTTAATTGATTAACCATAGTTAAGTTTATTATTTTTATTTATTTATTTAATTTCGGACGAATTTACTATTCACGAATACTGTTCACAATTACTGTTCATGGCACTATTCATATAGAAGAAAATTTTGGTTTCAAATTATTGTGTTTTTGATTATTAAGGCTTGTTGAAGTGCAAATTGTTGATTATTCCCAAGAATTAGGGAATGTGCGTGGTTGTTGATTGGTTGGAATTGAATTTCAGTTTGTCGTAATTTTCACAAGTGATTGGATTGTACTGTATGACATTATACGTGTGTCAACTGCAATAGCATGTTGCGTGAGCACGAATTGCATGTGCATTCACGATAGAGCAAAGAAAAGAACATATTGTTTGATGATGTGTTGCATGGTCACATTAAGAGGAGAGCCCGGCGTTGCCAGATGACTACCAATCCTTATGGGGTTGTGCCGTGGCCGTTTGGTCACCTGACTTCGGTCGGATGCCTGACGGAGAGGGGCTCTTTGTGGGACTGTGATAGTGGGGTGGTCTTGGGCCTCTGTTAGTTGCAGGGCTGCGGTAGTGGGCGGATCCTATGCTCCTTCGGAAATGTCGTCTTGGGAGTGAGCCATTGACGTCGCCATGCCTCAAGGTAAAGAGGACGAAGCTAGCTTGGCTAGGAGCCGCCAACCATAAGGTTGTGCCTTGGCTCAAAGGGGTGGGGTCGTAATAATCGGAGCATATGTGAATGTGAGACATGAGAAAGTTATGTACAATGCTTTGATTATTTGCATGCTCTTAATGTCATGATATTTAAATGGCAATTATGCAAGTTGCGTGTGCCAAGGCCAGGTAGGGTAGCCTGTGATTGTACCTATTTATTAAATTGTCCTCTGTTGTCATTTTCTCTGAGGTGGTGTTGCTTGATTTGATGGATTAGGTTGCATGTTAAACTCCAGAGGCGAGCGAAGTTCTTAACCGGGGCTTAAAACTTTAACTTGCTGAGTTTATCTCAATCCATCATGGTTAACCATTTTCAGGTCTGTAAGATGAAAAATCGATGTGTGTTATGGCTCATGGCCATTTTTGAATGGAGTAGATTAAACCTAGCTTGTTGGTTTCATTGGCTCATTACGAAGATGCCCGTGGTAAGGGCTTGTACTTGCAAACTTCCTAGGGTGAATTAGTTGATAAATAAAGTAGTACTTTTGAATGTATTCTTGTGGGATTTTCCTGCTATCCCTGATTTTGTAATTAACTGGGGGATTGTGATTCGCTTTCGCATGTGCATAATTACAAAATAAAAATAATGGTCGACAACGCATCCTGGGATATCGCATCTGAATGACCTTAAGAGAACAGGGGTTGTTGCGTGCTTGAGGGTCGGGGCGTGACACATCCAGCATCATGGGATCATTGATTCTTAATCCAACAAAGACAAAAATTATTTTCCTCAAATCCCAATCTTAATTGTCTCCTGAAACAATCCACCATACTTGCAATGGATGTACTTTCACTTGTTAGCATGTTGAGCACTTAGCTACATGCCTGGTAATGTCTAATTGTATGCCATTCCACCATTGGTATTGTCATAAATTCTGGTACATCTTTGTACTACCCGGGTGGATACTGTAACAATTACGATGAACTTCCAAAAAGACTTCCTCCTTAAGCTCGGCATTGTTAAACATGCACAATTGTTCACAAAATTTCAAGATCCCATCCTTAGATACTTGAAAGTCAGGTTTTCTCTTAGTTGCATCCAACTGCACAATCCTTTGGGTTGCATAGTCTGTAGACTGCATTTGCCTTAATCCTGGTTTGCATTTCGGGCTCTATTCTGAAGTAGCCATTAGACTTGAAAGTGGCTTACCTCAAACTTGAAATCTGAATCTCAAACTCCTTCGAGTAGGATCCACTCTTGAACCATCATTTGCACAATTGATGACTTTTGATCAAACGTATCTGTCACATTGTTAGCCATCCCAAGATGGTACAAAATGTCGCACTCATATTCATTGAGAATTTTCATCCATTGACACTATTTCATGTTCAACTCCTTTTGAGAGAATAAGTAATTTAGACTTTGATGGTTCATAAAAATTTGGAATTTCCTCTGCACAAGTAGTGGCTCCAAATTTTTAGCGCAAAAATGATTGCCGTTAATTCTAAATCATGCATAAGATAATTCAACTCATGAGGTTTGAACAGTCGAGATGCGTATGCAACTACTCTTCCTTGTTGTCTTACCATGCAATCCAATTCCTTTGTACAACGCATCGCTATAAATTTAGTATCCTCCAAGACCATATGGTATTATCGATACAGCGTGGTAGTCAACTTATATTTAAGCTCTTGAAAACTACGTTCGTACTTATTCGTCCATTCATCTTTACGTTATTCTTTAGCATTTGTGTGAAGCGCATAGCTATCGTAGAAAACCTTTCAACACATCGTTTATAGCAACCTACTAAGCTTAGAAAACTTTGAACCTTTGTCACTATCATAAACCTTGGCCAACTCTTAATTGCTTCTATTTTGGTCAGGTCCATGGATATTCCTTCTCCAAGAATTACATGACCAAGAAAAGCTATGCGAGTAAGCCAAACTCGCGCTTATTAAAGTTAACGCGTAGCGCGTAATTTCAAAGGATTTGTAGCACCATCCTCAAGTGCTATTCGTGTTCCTTCGAATTTCTCAAATATATCAATATATTGCTTATGAACACGATTGCATACTAATTTAAGTACGCTTAGACACCCAATTTATTCGATCCATACAATTGTTGGCGTATTGGTTAATCCAAACAATATTGCAATAAACTTCGTAGCGACCATACCTCATATAAAATGTTGTCTTTGGTATACGCTCCTTTTAAATTATCAGCCCAACCATAGCCCATTCTTGGGTCTATCTTAGAAAATACCGAAGCTCTTGAAATTGGTCAAACAAGTCATCTATCCTCAGCAAGGGATACTTGTTCACAATCATACCTTGGCTAAATTGCCAACACTCAATGCAAAGGTGCAACGGTCTAACCATTTTCCTTACAAACAAAGCAGACGCTCACCATGAGGACGCACTAGGACAATTAGATCCTTTGTCCATTACACCTTGCATCTGCGCATTGAATTCCTTTATTTACGACAACGCAACTCAATAGTTAAAAGCCAATGCCCTCATTAGTTTAAGAATGTAGAAAGTTCTACGAATTTTGAGGACAGAATTTTCTTAAGAGGGAAAGAATTGTGATGTCCTGAATTTTGATCTATCTTAGGATATATGAAATGGTTATTTTATCAATACACTAGTAGTTACGTTTATTCTGAGTTAAACTCTTATGAGTTAACTAACTATTCGGGGAAGGTAATTAAGAATCGATACATGTACGATCGGTGAATTCAATTAGGGTTAGGCCGCTCAATTATAAGGATCAAAGAGGGATGATACCACACTATTACAAGATAATTAGCGAATAGAAATAAATCGATTCGGCAGAAGTACGAGGTTGGATTGTGGGTGATTCCGTATGACTTCAATATTAAATGCGAATGATGTTAAATCGATTTCCTTTTGGCCTTGTATTCAGCATGAGCAATTAACACCTAATGATTACATAACAATCGAGGATCACCCTAATTTGAATAGGTACGATCGTGGATTCAAAAGCTATTAACCATGGGTCAAACGTGCAAGAGCCCCTAAACGCTGCCCAATAATTAGGTCGTACTGAAGTCACGATTGATCAATTTTAACCATGAATTTCAATCTAATTTCGAGTTTCGAACTTGCAGAGATGTCAAGACTAAAATATTGGATGTTGTCTCATTAATTCCCGAATTTATCGAGAAGCTTGGAAATTATAGAAAAATGATTCAATGGGCCAAAAAATTGGAAACAAGAGTTGGACCGATTGAAGGCCCAATAGGCCTTGCACCTATTAGGGGTTGGCCACGTGAGCCCCAAGCTAGCCCAAGTGGGCCCAATTAGGCCCATCAAGCCCAACTTCAAGCCTTTCGGCCCATAGCATTTTCTAGCTCATTTCTCCACAATTTGAGCCCAAACCAAATTTATTCAAGACCGTATAAAATCTTGGCCAATATACGCGTATAGAACAGTTATAATACTCAGGGGAAATTACAAAATTGCCCTTTCTAGAAGGTGCATTCAATTTTGGAGGACATAAGAGAGAGAAAGTCAAGGGAAATTATGAAGGGAATTGATGTGAATGTTGGGAAATTGGACCTGGCTTCCAACCAAGAGAGAAGTATCTTTCTCTCTCTCTCTTCTCCCCCTCTCTCTCCTCCTTGGACATCTAGCCCCTCTCTCTCTTCTCCCCCTCTCTCTCCTCCTTGGACATCTAGCCCCTCTCTCCTCTCATTTCTCTTTCATTTTTCTCTATTTTCCTCTTCTTTTCTTCTTGTTTCTTCCCCATGGACACCCCTTTGTTGTCCGGACCACCATCGCCCACCATATTGCCGCCTTGCCTTTGTTTTGGAGTCATCCAAGCTATCGTGCACGCCTGCCGTTCGCCCGCCTGTGTCGTTCGCATGTCTGTCCCTCTCTTGGTTTCACCAAAATGGAAACCGCCTCCGTCGAGACTCATTTTTGCCGAGCGTTCCCTCGATGTTTTGGACGTAGCCATGCATAGCCCTCGCTGCCCCCATCACGCTTGTGTTGTCGGAATTGTTGCTAGATGAGTTTACGCTCTAATCCCTCGATTAGTTTATTAAACTTATTTAGGAGTATATTCTGTTATAGTTAATCTTATTTAGGGACTTGATTATGATTAACTATGGGTAAGAGGGTTGGTTAGAAAGATGACTATGGTTGGGTTAGTCAAAAAGTGGACCATGGTTAGGTTAATTAACCAAGGTTTGGTTAATTAACTAAAGTTGGCCTATGGTTGGGTTAATTAACTAGAGTTGGCCTTTGGTTGGATTAATTAACTAGGGTTGAGTTAATTAACCAAGGCGGAAGCATGGTTAGTTTAGTTAATTATGGTTAACTTTAATTAAATTGTTAATCATGCTTAGTACTAATTAACGGTGGTTAATTAGGATAATCAAGATTAGTGGGATAATCTTGATTAGTATTATTTTATCAAAAAGAATCAATTTTTTTATTATTATTTATTAAATTCGTAATTATTATTAATTTTTTAATAATAATTAATTTAATTTAATTATGAATAGAATATTTATTTATAATTAATTTGTGGAATAATTCGACAAGTCCGTGTTTATTAAACCATGTTGAATTGTTGCTTGGATCAATAAAGTGTTAATCGTGTGATTGATTAAAATTGTCAAGTGCTTGATTGTTCTACTAACTATGCCTTAATGTTTATGTACTGTTGCATGAACATATAAAAAAAAAAACCCCAAGGTGTGTGTGTATATATATAGATGTCAAATTTTGCAATGAAAATGAGACTGTCATGTTTAATTGATAATGTATGAAAGTTGGACGGATTTTAAAATAAAATGTAACCACATTCAATTCTTTTTCTGCAGTTTTTACATGAAAAATGTGTAGTGATTTATTTTATTGAGCATGTACCACCTATGCATTGGCTAATGCATGGAAGTGAATTAAAATGAATTATTGTGGTGTGTTTGTGTGATCACATAATATAACCCCTCACCCCAGCGAGAGTTTAGGGAACGAAGTTCGACTTGTCGAAAATCCCAGTGGGAGGCCGGATGCAGGTCGTGGTAGAGGCCAGACCTATGCTCCTTCAGAAATGCCCTCAAGACGGGAGTTCCACACGTAGCTGTGCCCAATGGGGCGGGCAATGCTCGACTAAGCTAGAAGACACCGGCGGAAGTTTGGTGGCCTTGGTGA
Organism: Corymbia citriodora subsp. variegata; assembly: GCA_014858505.1. Classification (NCBI taxonomy): domain Eukaryota; kingdom Viridiplantae; phylum Streptophyta; class Magnoliopsida; order Myrtales; family Myrtaceae; genus Corymbia; species Corymbia citriodora. The sequence continues at coordinate 60,233 of MU089939.1, forward strand.
GGGCATAATAATCGAAACACGTGTGAATGTAGGGATGCATGTGAAACATATTGTTATGTGTTTTCATTATGCATGTGCTGGTTGCACTAATTGTGGTATTCTTGAGTTAGTACCATGCAAGGTATGGCAATGGCCAGGTGAGATCGCTTGTAATACGACTTGATTGTGATTGATTAATGCAATGCTAAGAGTGCAGGATGTATTAATTGTGGCATGCATGTACATTTACCGTGCAGGGTATGGTATGACCGGGTTGCTTGCGAGTCGATTACTTGTAGATGTTATTCATGGGGTTACGGAGTAGATTGAGGCATTGATTGAGGCAAACAAGTATTGTTTTTCTATGGATTTGCTTGAGTGATTTGGCTGTGCGATAGGTATCCCGAGATAAGTTGAAGTCCTAACCGAGGTTTAGGACGATAACTCATTGAGATTATATCCCACTCGTCGTTGTCAAACATTTCCAAGTCCGTAGTTATGGCATCTATATCACCATGGATCGAGCAGTACTGGAGCACATCGTGGAGAGCAGCAAGGTTGTGTACCTAATGGTTGAAGGAAATATATTAACCCTGCTTAGTACCTTTGGGTAACCATAGAGGAAGTCGCCCGACTGAGGGGCTTATGTATAAATTTCCTAGGGTTAATCAATATAAAATAAAAACGATGTTACCGCTGTTGTTCGTGGTCTTTCTGCTATCCCTGTTGTTTATTGACTATGTGTTGTTTGTTTGCTTCCATGTGCATTTAATCACTAGATAAAAAGACTGGTTAGCAATGCGTCCTGGGACGTCGCATTCATTTGACCAAGGTGAAGAGGTTGTCACGTGCTCGAGATTTGGGGTGTCACATTGATGAAATGGCATGATGTTTATTCATTATCCGTGAGTGAAAGATATATATCGATGTATGAAAATTCAAATAGAGATAATGCGACAATTGGTCTCATATAATACGAATTAGGCATTTTCTCCGTAGAGAAATTTGCAATACAAACACAAACGTATAATAAAGGAATGCAATCATTCAAGGAAATAAACAACGAGATATAAAATCAACAACCATCGTTTTCATCCATGAAAATGAAAGAGGTTGACGAGGGATTAGCTGAATGTACGTCCATATCTTTGCGGAGATCCACATGGCGTGGCAAATAGATCACGGGAGTTCATCTGCACTCAAAAGGAAACGAAGAAAGGGAAATGAGCTTCCAGTATCTATAAATAGCATTATCACCGTGGCTT